>JADDOH010015221.1:0-18881 GCA_016648135.1 Agrypnia vestita
GTCTGTGAAAAGTGATACATTTAAATTTCTTTGATACATTTAAATTTCTTTCCATAAAGATATCATTGAAAACGTTTGGATATGGACAACCTAAAGAGCTTCATATCGATGAAAGCATTGTTTCATTTTTTCTTCATTAAATGTTTGCAAAGCATATGCTGTAGGCAGGTATTTGATCTTGCAAAAGGACAGCACCGATAGGGGTGTCGAGGCTTCCGTTGTTAGATTGAAACCTTTTTTTAAATTATGATGGTGGATAATAGGTTCCGTCAATCTCTTTTCATTGGAACTTGAGTGCCTTTGTTGTCCTTCAGAACAACTGAAGACTATATTTCTTTCATTGTTTTGTTAGGGGTTTTAAAGGTTAAGAGTTTCAAAAAGTTATTTATAATTTTTGAATAAGATTCTAAGTCCCAAAATGCTTTCATATCGCAAGGTGACTTATGAATTGAATAGTAAGTAACGTGTACATTTTTTTTTGCTTTTTCTTGATTAGAGATGATGTGTCTCAGGTAAGTTTTTGTATAGATTGTTATTGTAGACACATGTATTTTATATTTAGTATTAGAAGAGATTATAGTCTCAAAGGTGTAAAGTAATTTTTACTACATATAAGTATGTTTCACAAAGTATGTATAAAAATATTTATATAAACATACGCGTTTCGAAGACTTCGAATTGTTTGTTCGAAGTTTGATGCCATAAATTTAGAGATTTATGTCTAGACAAATGCATACAATATAATTACATATTATTAAATACATAATTATGTATATCATATTAATAAATAGATAATGATAATAGATTTAGTGCCGGATTTTGGCTTTCTACTAGGCGTTCGGTAGATAGCTTCTATTTTTTTTTTTTTTTTTTTTTTTTAAGACATGATTTGTCTTGGAGTCTCGAGAGAGGGAAACTAGGGACCTGTACGGATGAACTCCTTGAAAGGTGTGAACACAGGCACAAGCCATTCGTTATTAAATTTATTTAAATTTAATTCGAGACAGTAACTAGGGACTTACACGGATGAACTCCTTGAAAGGTGTGAGCATCAAGCGCATTCCTTCGTTATTAGGTTCAGAAGTATTAATTTAGTAAAGATTCTGAACATGGATATATCCGTTCCTTTATGTAGGAGTAATTAAAATTTAGGTTCGGACTTTATGCCGATTCTCCAAATAACATGTAGTGCTGCTGTGTCTATAAATAAATAGATTTGATTCGGACTTTATACCGATGTAGACTAGACACAGTGCTACATTTGAATTTGACATTTTGTCAAATTTTTATATGCTCCTGTGTTTAGGAATTTCCTAAGAATATGTTTCGGACTGTTTACCGTTGTCGCTAAACACAGTGCTATATTATTGGATTTTTCAATAAGGATATATCGTTAACACTCTGGTGTCTAGGAAAAAACATTTTTTTTTTTTTTTGATTCGGGCTTTATGCCGATAATACGCTAGACACGGTGCTATTATTATTATACATGAATACTATAATTCATGAAAGATTGACTTCTCGGGGACCGGCAAGAATTCCCTCGAGAGCCGAAGAATCCCTTTTTTTGGATTTTAGATAAAGGTCCAAGATTTTTCTTGGTACTCTTTTAAATTTAAATTGCAACAATTAATAGCAATGATAATAATATAAAATAATGTTATTTAGGATTATATTGTAATATTTTTTTTTATAATATAAATATTATATTGATTATGATAAATATATTGAAATATAAAATATTTTAAAATAAAGTCAAGATTTTGTTTCATGTAATTGTTCCCAATAATAATTTGTGGATTTGTAGTTTGATTAAATATTTTAGAAGAGATTGTAGATAAAATCTTTCATAATAATTTGGTTGAATTAATCTTTTGAAAAAATTTGCTAGATTTAATTTTTTTGAGAAATTAATTTTAAAATATGTTGATTTTTTAGAGGCTAAACAAATTTTTAATTTGTGATTATTATATTTTGAATAAAATTTTGTTTTACACGTTATTTTTCTACAGTTTAAATTTATGGGCGTGAGTTTGTTTATCGCTCTTTGACAAAATTTTGACATAAAAAATGGTTGAAAGTGGTAGTTCTCTACAGCGCTACCTGAATGAGAATGGGGACCGTTATCGGTTTCCATTTTGCGAATGAACAATATAATTAAATCAATACAATGAATTTGGAACAAGAGGTTCAGACATGGGATTAGAATAGTACACAATACAAACATTTTTAAAAAAAATGAGAGAAACAAAATATGATATGATATGAAATACATAAATTAAAATATACGTGAATCATTTATAATGCACTTACAAGTAAGTCGTCTTCATTCTTGATAGCTTCCTGGTGACCGCTAACCGCAACTAGACTTGTGATCGATGAGGTTGATCGCCGCCGTAGGTCGCTGGTTGCTTTATTCGCCACTCGTCTATCCTCGCTGCAAACGGTGTCGCTGACTGCTACCGGGACTTCTCCTCCGCGTTCGCTGTCGCTGCTTCACCTGGATGCTGGCTGATCTCCTTGGCTGGACTTCGTTGGACTTCCGGTTCCTTCAGGACGTCTCCTTATTGAACTTTGGTCCGGGTAGTGAGTTCTTCCTTCAGTTTAAACCACGAGAGTGGACCGTCTTGATATTGAATTTCTTCAGTCTTCAACTAATTTGATTGCAAGTCAGATGCCAATCAAAAATCTTGAATGTCGATGAGTCCTTTATATCTTGACGTTGTCGAAGTTTATCACACGCGCTGCCACCAAATTTGTTAAGTGCCAATCAAGGAAAAATGTAGCACAAATGAAGACTCGGTAGTTCGATGAAATTACTTTTATTTAAAGTAAATTGCAAGTAAACAAAATAACAGATTCACGGAGACGTATTGAAATCAAGCAGACTTTTAGGTCTTTCTCGTTTAAATGTCGAATACGATCTAATCTTGGTATGGCCCCAGTATTGCTTATATGGGCGTTCACGCGACGCGTGTGGGTGAGAAGTTCCAAAATCTATCTTCCCAGACAATAAATTAAATCAAAGTGTCCGCTGTGGTTTCAATACGTGACGTTCACAAAAGGGTGGTGTTGCGAAACATGAAAACATACCCCCATTAAATCTTTGGGGTATAGGGAAACAGGTAAAAAGACCATTCCCACGCATTTATGTGACAATCTAGGATCGAATCTATATTGATTGATAGATTCTTTCTCTGTGAAATCATGAGAGTTTTCAGAGCCGTGAGAAATCGGTACATAACATTTTAAACTCCCGACGTTTCGAACAGGTAACACTGCTCATTCTCAAGGGCCTCTTATACTGATTCCTGCCCAAAACTGGACGAGTAAACCCGACTGTTCGGGGCAAGAGCCAGAACAAAAGTGAATTAAAATTTTTCAAAAATAAAAAGATTACTTCATCTTTAGTGCAGCATATTTTAACCGAGGGCCATACAATAGATTTTGATAATCTACATACCATAGCTAACGTTAACTTAGAATCATCGCGCATTTACCGAGAAGCAATAGAAATTTTCATTCATAAAAATAACATGAACAGCAGAAACGATTCCATAAGAATACCAAATACCTGGACTAATATCTTAGAGACAAACACAGTAATACTACAATTCATGAAAAAAAAACAACTTTTAAAATTAACCCACAAAATTCAACAATAATGGAAAAACCAATTAGTAAAGTAATTACCCGTTCCCAAAGTCGGCTATTAAACAAATAAATAAAAATCAATAATGTTGAGCACCAATAAGGATTTTAATTCACTTTTGTTCTGGCTCTTGCCTCGAACAGTCGGGTTTACTCGTCCAGTTTTGGGCAGGAATCAGAATAAGAGGCCCTTGAGAATGAGCAGTGTTACCTGTTCGAAACGTCGGGAGTTTAAAAGTCCTTTTCAGGACTGTTTGACGCGGGTTCCCCCAGATAGTAGTTCGTCATATATATATATAGATATATATAATATATAGATATATATATATATATATATATATATTATGCTAAGTAGATCTATCCATTTCTCCCCATTCCTGATTCCCCTTTTACCTATAATTCTTTGACTCTCATGTTTTTTTTCTTACCTTAAACCTTTAATTTTTTTTGTATATTGTTAAGTTAGTGTTGCTATATTTTAATACGTAACATGTTAAATCTGTGGAAACTTGAATTTTTGTGCTCTGTGTTATTTAATATTAATGTACAACCTGATATTTATTTGTAGTGTTAGTTTCCCATAAATATATAAATTAATAAGTAAGAAAATTATTGTTTTTTAAATTATAATTGTCGCCAGTCCTGCAGTCAGTTATTATATATACACAACAGTGACGGCGAAGCAATCGCCAGACAACGTTTTGCAGTTTGCAGTATCTGCACTTGTACTTTAAAGGAAGTAGGTGCCTACCTATTTATCTACAATCTAGGTACCTACCTAATGGAATCACAATATAAAATACGAGGCGCTTCTTTCCCTCTATAAAATCACTACAATCGACATGAAATGAATGCTGTTCCAACAGATATTATGAGCACTTGAAAAGTAATTCGTCACAGGAAATTGCCTTTTGAAACATAATCATTGTGTTTATGGTTGGGTGGACGGGAGGTGACAGTTTCATTATATTTCTATTTACAAATAAACACATATTACGATTGTGCTTGTATTATGAATTATAAACAATATTCCTTTTCAAATGACCTAACTGTCGAGGTTATGGTCGTAAAGTATGCGAGTCTGCTGGCAAAGGTCCGAAGACACTTGAGTAGCTGCATAGATGAGTATGCTTGTAACAATATTTATGGCTCGTATTCGTTGTTATATTTAAGTGATGGCATTAATATGACACAAAGCTCGTAGATGTATTGTAAATGAACTGTTTATGCAAATGCATGATTTAAGTACCTACCTGCACAGAGAGCAAACCATTTACCGTTTGACTTTTCGTCTTTGATTTGTATCATAATATGATCAAGTACGAATAGACATTATGTATCACATTGAGCGGTTCGTGTGCTTTAAATACACTTTAATATTCATTGCGTTTGAATTGCCGAGCATAAATTATCGATTTCTGAGAACGGTGCTTCGAATGCAATAATTTCTAATAGAAAAATGTCTATCAGGGCAAAATTAGCGGTGCACAATGGAATTCTGGTACCGTCACCGATTTACGGAAGTGAAGCCCGGAACTAGCAGAAGAGGAACGAATCTAGACTGAATAAAGTGGAAATGAGATCATTTAGGCGTATGTGTGCCAAATCCATAGAATTAAGAAATTAGGAAAGAATATAAAGTTGATCTTAGCATAGTAATAGAATTAAAAAAGGGTCGTTCTGATGATAGTTTGAGCATGTTAACCGAATGAATGAGGAAAGAATCGTAAGATATACGTATGAAGCAAATATTGACGGCGCCGGCGCCAGAAAGAGAGGGCGACTGCGGAAGTCGTGGTATGACCAGATTACCAGATACTGTGGAAATGGAAAAACCTGAACTTTAGCTATACTCAAAATGCTTTCCTTCGTGTTTCTATTTATGAAAGTGATTTTTTCCAAATTTTTTCTATACACCAAATCATCTATTTATTAATTACGCTAACCAACGTCGCTGCTGGATGATTTCTGTTGCCAGTTAAAAAAAACAATTGGCAAAATCGTATAAAGTAGCGAGAAGTATGGATTGTTTTAAAATACATGCAGATAATATTTAATGTGTAGAAATATTATACACGTATAATAAAAATGGTCACTTATAAAAATAATGTACTTAATATTAATACACGTATATTAATTTTTGATATACATATTTCGTCACCCCAGTTCTATCTTGTCGTAAGGACAAAATCGTCGTTTTTGACTTATTGTGATGGCGTCAGGCTTTGCGACTTGCTCTACAAATCGCTCCAATCCGTGTTATCGTACCTACTCTAGTTTCGTCGGTACAGAATTCCATTTTGTCGTATGTGCTGAAATTTTGGTGTTTGATAAGTTCTATTTTGTCGTATGTATACTATCCGTTCCATTTAATCTTATGTTCATACAAAAATTACAAAGAAAAGTTAGTTCTATCTTGTCGTAACATTCAATTTAGGCTCCCACTTGTCGTATTTGGCCCGGTATCTCTTCTAATTTAATTAAAAATTAAAAAATATAACTTTCGAAAAATTAAAATTAAAGATTTTTTATTTTTATTTGTTTTTTTATTTAATATTAAAACTACATTTAAATCATAATACATTTGTCTATTACAATCTACTTAGATACATTTTATTTTATTGCTTTGCCTCTCCAAAAATGAGACTTGCTCATGTGCTTGGTGAGGGGCTTACACTTTATTAGTTTATTTTGGATTTGGCTTATTTGTTCCTTAGCTATATGTCTCGTTATGCATTGTCAAATTGTATCGATCTAAAGTGTTGGTTTATTTTTTTCTTTAATTGTTGTAAGTCATCGATTTTCTTAATATCTGTAGGTAGGTTATTGAAGTTTTTTATGCCCAAGTATATTTGTTGACACAGTTTGGTATTATATTTTGGGATTTTAAAATTATTTTTGAATCTTAATGATGTGTTTTTTTCAAATTTAGCAGTTATGTTTTTTTTTGTAATTGTGTAGAGAAGTTTTTTCTTTTTTTTAATATTACTTTTATAATTGATCTTTGATTACTTTCACTGTGTTTATGATGTTATTATACTATTATTATTGTTTATTATGTTATTATATTATTAAGATAGTTCAATTAAAACGAGAAGACTTTTTGAATTACAGATTGGTGGTGAGCTATCCTTTATTCCATATACTCAAATAAAGCAATTGAGATACGCACTAAATGATATGCTTAACATCAAGTAACTATACGACAAACATGGATTTGACATCATTCGTAGATAATAAAATTACAAAAAACACACCTTAGACGTGAAAACCTTTTAAAATTTCCCATTTTAAGATGTGCGACTTTTAAATCTTGAACCAAGGAAAAAACGTGATCTAGCATCAATGCTTTCATACATGCCACCGGTAGATAAAATATTTTACGAAAATTTACCTAATAATCACTGATTTTGCCTATATTATATTTTTTTATTTAGTATTTCTTATTATTTCGTATTAAGTATGAGTACATTATACGTGTGTAAATAAAAATCTGAAATAAAATTGTGTATGAGTAAAGAAATATTAGTTTAAGGGACCGATAATGAAATCTGCACCCAGTAAATTTTTCTTCCATTACTATCAAATATCAAAGTCGAAACTATATTTTTACTCCCTTCCTTTTAACTCATAGCGTCTGCTTGTCGGCTTGTCTGCTTGTCGCTTGTCTACCGAAAAATTTTTGGATTGATTTTTAACCCCTTTCCCGTGATTGAATCAAAGTGAAACTTTGCAGGCAGACTCGTGGCGACGATAAAAATGATCTAACAAATTTTCGTATTATTTTTTAAAATTATTATAGTATAATTTTGGATTTTTCGAAATTTTAACGGTTTTTATTACTCCCTTTCGAGACGTTGCCCGACTCGAGCCCAACGCGTGGAGTAGGCGCGAAACCTGTTTCAACTAGTAAATGAGAGATGGAGTATAATAAAAACATGTTTTTTATGGGTTAGTTTTTTAATTACAATTTACTAAGTACTTCAGCTCTACAAAGAAGCAGCGCAGTCTATTGTTTGTTAAAATTATTTTCCGCTTGAAAAGCTATATATAATTGACATCAATGACTTAATGTCGGTAAATGTGATAAACTTAAGCGGCCAGCGATTGGAAAAATAATACAATTTCAATTTGTAGTAAAATATTTGTTTACCAGAAAGACAATTTTAGCGGTTATATTTATATACATATAAATGAGACATAACGTTTATTTTTGATGGTATTCAAACAATTTTATTATTACTGTATACAGTGGCTTTGATAGGTGACGAAGCAATTGTTATAAATAGAATGTACTTATCGTGATTATGTACTATATAGTTATAAATATAATATCAATAATCTATCTATCGTTATTGATCAGGATAATAATTTAGTTAGAAGGTGAAATGGCACTCTTTTCCGTATTGCTTCTAGTTAATATTATTTATTTATTAATAATACTGAATAGGGCTTTTGCGTGTATAAAATAATAAGTGTTCAAGTACCATAACTATGTAAGTGGGCACATAAGAATAAAATTACAAAAACATATCTACAATATAAATATAAGTAAGAAGTAGATAAGTAGAAAATGATAAAAAAAATTAAAGAACATCTACTATATAAATAGAGCAAGTAGGTATACAGGCTAACTATAAAATATAAGATAAATAGATTTGTCTTGAATGTGTACAGTGCACCAGCATTATATTGATTAACAGAGCTATATTAATTAACTATACGGTGCAATCTACGTATAGGTGGATTTATATTACAGTTAGTGCGCTTGGTACCTACATAAAACAGCTCGCCCTGTCGCGAAACCGACCGCTCAGGTACTCTATAAAGTAATCATTTGTAATTTTATTTTTTATTTTATTTGGGAAACATCAGTACAATTAAATTATTTTTTTTATATAATATCAAAAAAATATTCGTGACTATGACCAGTAAAGTTTCCTTGAAGCTGGTAAAAAAAAAACTAAATAAGAAACAATGATAATGAATATGTGATAAATAATAAATATTTCAAAGATTTCAATTATGATAATGCATAAAATGGGAGGGGTGGGGAGAGGGAGGGAATGGGATTCAATTAAAGACGTATCAAATCAATAGTCATAAATAAATAACTTAGGGGAGTTTGACACACCGTTAATAATTTTATACAGATAAATTAAATAGCTTTGGTAAGTTAAATACACTTTTTAAGAAATGTAGCTAAAATAGAATTTAATCGATTTTATTCATTTTGGTTATATTACAAGTCATACGAGCAACTTGTAAATCGATTTTATTAAATGTTTACGATGTTTTTTAGCCATGAACTAGGAGTTAACAGATACGACATTTGACCGTATTTTCGAATTAAACCCGTGACATGTTTGTTGAAGAAAATAAACATGTACGAGCACCTATGCGACGCTTCGAGCAGTAAAAATAAAAAATATGATTCTATAATATCATATACTCTTATGGTTTATAAATATTACTTCAAATTATTGCAAAGTGAACTATATATAGTATGTTTGGAATATTAGAAAATGTTTTAAATTATTGAAATAAATCATTGGCGTAAAATTTTATTTTATCATTAGAAAAAATAAGTATAAAATATTAATATTTTAAAAAATGAGTATAAACAACACTGTTTTATTCCACTACATTTATAAAATTGTTAGAACGTTTTCGAGATTTCTCTCATTGTCAATAACACGTTTACAACTACAACAGTTTAAATATTAAAAATGAATTTCCACAATGTTATAAACAAAAAACTTGAACATTTATAAAATATTATTACAGATTTCTGTTTTCTTTTAGGGCGATATTAAGATTAGTTAGTTTTGTATTTTTGTCATGTTTAAAATGCAACGCACAATTTTATTTACAAATTTAATGTAAAAATATTAAATCATACGTTTGAGTACTTTAATCGACATCAAGGCCCGATGATGGATTCTGCAATGGAAACCGAACCACTTTAGTGAAATATATGGTGATAGCCCAGAAAAATCATTTTTTGACGATTTTGAGCTGGTGTGACAACTTCAAAATTTATGTTGATTGTTAGACGATTAGTAGCGATATCATCGGCGAGTGAAGAAGTGTTACAAAATGTAATTAAATGTAATTATCTGTATCAAGTGCTAAACTGCAATCAGACTTATGATGAAAAATTACCGGACTAAAGGGTCGAGTTTTATCTTTAAGCAATTATACATATACAGGGTTATTTGGAAAACATTAATAACCTCGCAGGACTATATTCCTGTCTTGATTATGAATCGAAAATGTTCAAGCTATTATGAATTAATATCAATAGCTATGGAGATATGCGACATCAAAGTTTGCATTTTTTAAAATATTTCTTAATTATTTTTTAAACGTTGGACTACCATTACAGTAACTTATATCGATTACGAAAAATTAATTCGTTTCAATACAAGTTAAATAATGTAATGATAGTTCAACCTTTTACAAAAAATAAGCCAGAAATATTTAAAAAAAAAATGCAAACATTGATGTCGCATATCTCCATAACTATTGATATTAGGTCATAATAGCTTGAACATTTTCGACTCATAATCAAAACAGGAATATAGCCCTGCGAGGTTATTAATGATTCCCAAATGACCCTGTACAAGGTGTGAAAATTTAATTCCTGGAAAAGTCACGATGTGATCCGTGACGTAATTGCATCGAAATGACGACAAACGTCAAATATTCTTAACGTATATTATAGATATCTCACAGAGACGAAACTGTATTTCTTATGGGAAAGTAGGTATAGAAGTCATTTGGGTGTACACAGGACTTATGACCTATCTTATGGTTGGCTTAAGTGATCACTTTACAAATGACTTCTATACCTACTTTCCCATAAGAAATACAGTTGCGTCTCTGTGAGATATCTATAATATACGTTAATTGATTAATAATGTCTCTGTGACATAAATCCAGCACTGTTCTGAAAGATTTGAACAAACTCAAAATAGTCAAATATTCTTGTTTGAACTAATACGTGCGTAAATTTCAAGCAGATAAAGACAGTTGTATATTATATGTGTACATGTATACCGTAATTTGGTCAGGGAACTACGCCGCTGGGGAATGCAGCAGGCGCAAGAAAGTTGTCCCTATTTTCCAGCCGTAATTTAAGGGGGGGTAAGGTTAATTCGTACAAAAAAGGGAATGTTTTTGTGAATTTTTTGTGACGACACAGTTAAAATCTCTTTATTAAAACCAATGGTACATTAAAGTGTGATATTCGAAAAATATTGTGTAAAATTTTCAAGAAGAAATATTAAAAAATACGGCAATGGCAGCAATTATTCGGACGTGTCTCGGAAAAAAGTAGAATTGCGGTGTCCATCATAACTTGTTGCTGGATCATCTGAAATCAAAAAATCAAAGTTCATTCGTTAGATAATAGGTTTCCCCAGGTAACGCTGGGAGTGTTTTTTGAAATTTCAATTTTTCATTTTTTTGGAACACTTTGAAGGGAAAAACGCGATTTTTTGCGAAAAAAATCGGCTAATTTGTTATTAAAAAATATAAATTATTAACAAATTTGAAAAAATGTCTCCAGCGTTACCTTGTAAATTATAGAATATGGTGTTCAAAATTTCAAATGGATCGATGCAGTAGTTTTGAAGTTATGAGGGACACCGACTTTGAAAACGTGAGATGTGGGGAAAACGCTTTAAAGTTTTGCACACTGTAAAATTCAAAATAAAACTCGACACTTATTTTATACTTACACATAATCGTCGATGCCATGTTCACACAGCTTTCATCATCAGCATCTTTTTGTCCTTGTCTACGCAAAACTCTTCCAATACAATAGCACGTCCAGTAGTCCTCAGGTGAGCGCGTCTCTCAGCTGCTCGAGCAGGTATAGAAAATCAGTCTGAGCATCGCTCAAATGTTCATAATTTCGTCAATTTTTCTCCAATTGACTTGAAATTTTGGCACAATATTCTAGCGATGTTATATATTCATTTAAAAAATTAAAAAAAAAATGCAAAATTTCAAATTTCCAAATGTGGCAAAAGTTGTGGAAGAGCTGTGCTTCCCGAAGATTTTTTCTGATGTATTATAGGGTGCTCGGGGACACTCCGCTTGTTTGCATTATAGTGTGCACGGAGACACTTCTCTTGTTTGTGCTTCGAACAGAGCCCGCATATGTACCTACCTACATATTGACGATGCGCACGTAATACTCTTCACCTCCTTACTGTAGCTACTGTAGAATCGGCTTCGCAGCATATTCGCACGAACTTGGCAGAATCTTTTGTAGTTTGATGTCATCATCGTTGTCCCCATTCATTGAAACCGTGGTCTACAAATAGGATAGAATCACATGTAACATGGAAACCATAGACCAACATAGTCTATGGTTTCCACTTTTTTCGATATCGGGACATATTATTTACATAAGAGAAGTATTGTCCGGCCCTTCTAAATATTTGAATAGGTACTATTGTAACGAGGCTAAAAGAAGAACCACGTACTCATGTCAAGTGAAATTGTTTAAAATGATCACAATTCTACCAAAGATTCCAGAACGGCCTAGCATAATCTACGGCTTTAATCGGCGGAGAAACATCTATAAAAGTCTGGAAACCACGAGGAAGTTCTCGCAATTACTGGAAACGCCTGGAAGGCTCGATATTAGCCAATATAAATAGGACCGTGCGCGGGAGTAAGAGGAGTTGTTGCGTTGACGGCGATACCAAAGCGAAGGTAGCCGCGAGTCGCGAGTCGCCGAGCAAGCCGTAACTCGACAGAGAATATTCTGGAAAGTTCTTACGTAGTGAAATAAACCGAAGCGAAATTAATAAGTGCGGAAATTGGATGAAATATTCTAGTGAATAGTGAATAAAGTGTTAAAACGAACATAAAGTGCCTATTTACGAATGATAAATTTGCGAAACAGTTTAATTCAATATAAGCGTTACATTTAGTAGTGATAAGTGACTTTGTACATTTGATTTACTAATTATTCCATGTACTAGTTATTATATTCCAGCGTTTTCATTCATTCTTCCTGCAGCCACGACACGTGACACGTATTATGATGGACGTGATATTATAAATAAATTTTTATTTCAGTATGTGTCCCTCACATATAAGAACAGGTAATAAAATAAAATAGAAATAAAATATATCATAAAGAAGAAAATATATTTTTTTATTAAATTTTCTAGAGATTTCTTGTTGTTTTTATACTTACTTCATCACGCCGTTTCTCCGCGGGGGTAGACAGAGAGGATACGCCTGCACACACATACAACCCTCGCTTCATCCACATTCATACATCTTCATGTACAAGCTCGACGAATGTTGAGGGCCATGCTCCAGTATCTGGTTAAATTGTTCGTGATACGTCTTCTGCGGTCGCTCTCTCGTTCTGGTGCCGTCAACACGCGTCATTTATTTTTCTTACCATTCTTTCCTCATTCATTCGCTCAACATGCCCAAACCATTTGATCGACCCTTTTTCATTCTGTCGACTATTAACTTTTATAGACTAGGTAATTAAATTGTATTATCGGAAAAGTTGATTTCTTACGATACAATAACTACGTACAATATTGTAGATCTGATAAAATAATTGTTATCTGCACAATTATAATTCAAATGAATTCATTTGAATTAAATTGCTTTAGTGGTTCTTAAGATAAAGAGGATAAACGCGTCAAACTCATATAACTGTGACTAATCAAATAAATATTATTTCCCATAATTTTGATTTCTTGCATTCCGGAATTAATGCATCGTGTAATTGTGAAAAAATTGAATTAGTTAATGAATACGTATATCTTGGTATTACCATAGATACATTTTTCAAATGGGATATTCAGGTAAATAAGGTATGTAAGAGGTTGAGAACTGTATTGGGATGTATGCACAAGATTAAATACTATGTTCCGATACAGACTATGAAAACTATATATCAATCTTTAGCGGAATCGGTAATAAGGTATGGAATAACTAGCTGGGGTCTAACTTGCAAAACTAATATTAGAAAAATTCAAAATATTCAAAATTCGGCTATAAAATTAATAAATAAAGAAAGTGCTACTAAAGATATACAGGAACTCTTCAAGAAACAAGGCTCTATGCCAATTAATGCTATCTTGTGGTACAAACTAATTACACGATATCATGAAGATGGGACATATAAGCATAGATTGATTCATAAACATAGTACCAGATTTACGGTTAAAGAAGGACTACGAATACCGAAGGTCATAAATAAATATGGACAAAGAACATTAAAATATGTCATACCAAAAATATTAAATAAAATCCCATGTCGTGTCAAAATGGATATTAATAAAAAAGGGCAAAATACAGAATTAATGAATATGTTATTAAATAAAAGAGACTTATTTTGATTTTGGTAATATTTGTATTTTTTCTTGTATTGTTGTATAGTATTGTAGATTTGTATTTGAGTTTATAAGATCTATTGTAATTAATTAATATGAATGTATTTCTGGTAAATACAATTTATTTATATATATATATATGTATTGATGCACCTACAGACAAATATCAATGTGATGTTTTGTGGGTCTGAGATGTAAAAAAAAAAAAAAAATTAATAAATAAAAATAATAAAAAAAAATAAAAGCAAATATTCTAATCATTTAGCTTCTCGAAGTTTCTCATTTGCTACATCTGCTAGGCTGTGAAATAAACGGAACAGGTATCACATACAATAACCATCTTCAAATGCAGATTAAAGCGATTTCACATTTCCTTAAACCTGGTTTAATCCTTCCTTGTAAAGCACAGAAAAAAATGAGTCAGAGAAACTGTCCTTTCTTTGAGAAATTTCAATTTCGTTCGTTCGCGTTCAATTACTTTGGCCACAAAGAGTAGGTATATGAACAGAATCAAATAAGGGAAGTAAACATGGGTTTCGTTTATTCGACAAAATGTACTAAACACGGTAGAGTTTATTTTAAAAGTCTAGGATAAACCAGTGCTGCATGATTAAAATTGATAATGCCTGCAAACGTGAAAACGGCCTGAGATCTAAAACAATAATTGCCGTAATATTTTAATCGGATACAATAAAAAAAATAGTTTTAAATTCCCATAATATAAGGATATATGTATAAGTTTTTTTCTAAGATGGTGTAGGAACCAGTGCTAGACCACTTGAAATGGATTGCCACTATAATATTGAATTCAGGAAACCTTTTTCAACCGTTCTACTTAAATGTGCGGACGTTTAAGAAGAAACGGTCAACTGGAAATAAACCCTCCGTTGCAAGAGTAGGTGTATACGCAAAAAGTTGACAAATAAATATTTATCATAATTAAAATCATTTCAAATTATGAAATAAAACAATGAACTTTGTTGTTTTCCACTATTTTATAATTGAGCACTTGTTTTACTACATGTTTCGGAAACGTCCGCTTTCTTCATCAGGTGAATTAAGACTGAGGTATGTGGGAGTGGTTGTCAGGTGTGTGGGTTGTGGATTCGGTAGAAGTGGAGGGGGTATCTAGGTAGTGGGAGATCGGGAACATTGTAAGAAGGGGTGATGTGATGGGTTGTACTTGATTATTGATTATGTTATTTGTTGTGTTTAGGTTTTTATGAATTTCAAGTGTTTCTAAATTATTTTGTTTCTGTTGCTTTCTAGTTTATAAACTAGAATGTGGGGATTGTGAGATGACATATATAGGTTGGACAGGTAGATCAATAGAAAAAAGATTTAAAGAACATAAAAGGTGCCTCACAAACCATAATTTTTCAGAATATGCTAATCATATTATAGAAAATAACCACACATTCAGCAATACAAAAATACACATCCTACATAAACAGACATAAGGATTAATGATAATGGATTTCTACAAAGTTACCGCCGAAATATTCAATTACTTAAAATTATTTCGTTGTATTACCTTCCGTCAGTTCGTCCGTCTGTCTGTCCCCGTAACTTCGTGTAATGTCCGTAATTTCGTTCGAATTCACGGTTAAAAAAACGAAATTAAACGGCCGGAGATGGGACTTGAAACCCGGGCGAGCAAACTCGAATGCGGAGACCTACGGAAGTTGCCGTCATCGTATGTCCAGAACCCTTCAAAAATAGACTACATGTAGAACTTAGCAAAAACGCGAACTATTTTACCAAAAAAAAAATTATACAGCACACTAAATATTTTCTACAATATATTTTTCTTTAGGTACAAGCGTTTTATAAACGTTTTCTCCACAGTCAACGGCGTCTCCTGCGTAGTTTAATGGCTAGGTTATCTGTCTCTCACCCAGGGGATTCGGGTTCGATTCCGGGTACAGGATTTTTTTTCTCATTTTATTTTGATGTGTATTTTATTTATAATATTGATTATTTAATTATATTGTCGCGTTAGTTTAATGCACGCACAATCGCCACAATTGCCAGGGTTCAAAATTGTAGGTGTCATTAACTGCCGGGGAAATATAAAAAAAGGCGTTCAAATATTTTGATAAAAGTCGTTACCTATTACTATTTCATAGGTATCGGCTATAAATAACTAAATACTTATTTTTAGAAACCGGCATGTAAAATTCCCGTCATTTTTGACGGGTTACAGCTAGTATTTATTCATTTAATATCTTTTTTCTCCGGGCATTTTAAAAACACCGACATTTTATCGGACGACAAAATATTACTAACATTATAAATAACGTAAAATTAGGTTACATAACAGCAATTAGGTAACACAAGCGTGTGATTATTATAGTCATTAAAAGGTAATAACATAAAAATTAAATTGCGTGTTTTGATTAGGTAGGTACTGTCTCATATGACAGTTCCCTCAAATGCTTACTTATCATTGATAATAATACTTATTATACGTATTATGACATTCTAATACGTCCTAATGAGGTTCTGGTTAAAAATACCACGACGTAGTGCTTTTAAGTAATAGTTTATTTTAACACACATGGAAATAGAAAACTTGTTTTTGCGTTCTACATTTTAGTTCTAAATTTTATTTCCATATGTATGTTTATGGAGTAGGTACTACAAACTTAACTTAACTCCCGAAACAATCATTTCATTTTAACTATGACAAATTATATTAGTACAAGTGAAGATTGTTTTTATTTGGGTTTAGGTACCTATTCCCATTTGATCATAACATTTAAAGTATCAAAAATTGTCACCCTGTTAAATAATAAATAGTCTTTAATATATTTTTTTAGCAAACAGATCAGAGTGGGTAGGTAGGTACTGTATTTACACAGGCATCAAATTCGTACTTCATAATTTTTGTTTTCTACAAATATATTTTTTTAAATATTGTACACTAAATGTGTTTTTTTCATTCGGTGTATGCTCGTAGGACATTTTGACAAAGTTTTTTATGAAGTAAAATTATGTAATTGTTTTTTAAAATCGTGTAAGAATATGTATTTAGTCCCACGATTTGTTTAAAAAATGTTCTTTTAATTTTGATCCCAGATTAAAATTTTAGATATAGTCTCCACATTTGAGACAATTTAAAGACGAGGTATTAATATTGGAAATAAAATATATAAATATGTTTTTATTCCGTAACCAAATATAATTGAAAACGTACAAATAATTCTGTAAGGCTGCAGATCTGCGACCTGTCTGCAGGATCTAAAATTGACATAAATTGTAGAGGTTATGTATCTTACATGGTGTTATATATTTGGTTTTACCATTTTACCACAGTAACAATCTAGAAAATGTAATTAACTAATCAATAAGCAATAAATTTGTTCGCGAAAAAAAAAAAAACCTAATCATAAAACCTATTTCACAACATTTAATCCCAATAATAATAATTTCGTTGTCTGTCTTTTCGTAACTTTGTGTAACGTCCGTAACTTATTTTATATAAACTTTTCTCTTTTTTATTTTTTTTTATTTTTATAATTTTTTATTCTTTTTCCATTCATTTTTCAATTTTTCCTATTTTTCTTTATTTTTTTATCATTTAATTTTAATTTTTAATTTAATTTTATAAATAAATAAATACTTATTCTTTAGAAAGCGACATGTAAAAATGCTGTCATTTTTCATGTTTTACAGATAGTATTGTAAATAATACTTTTGCAGCGAGCTTATATTATAAGGTGTAGGTAAATGCAGATTTACATCTCATAAATGAATCAATTACAGATGATATTTTTTGTACTTGCCATATATTATTGTATTAAGGAAATATGTCAATATAATGTAGGTACAGATGTGTAACTTTATGCGCTCGGTATCGATTCTTTGATGCCATTGTATGTCTAGTATTACAGTCTGGATGTTTCATTATGCAGAATTCAACGAATAGTAGCGTGTACATTATTTTTATGACGCCATTAAAAATGGAATAATGCCTCCTCTTTAAAATCAAGTAACGTGATTTGATTTTATTTATCGATAATAGCTTTTTTCAAAAAACGTGTCCAGATTTTTAAATTAAAAATTATAGGCAATAAAGCAGCCCAAATAAAATGATTTAATAGGAAGAGATTAATGGTTTAAAAAATTAACAAACCATGCATATTTAATTTTATTTTGATCCTAGTGTGAGGCTCCCTGGTAGATAATGTGGTTTTTATAAGTCTACAGACATAATCGGTTTGTGAGGATTCTTCATTTTATTTAATTATATTAAACATTATAGATAAATAAATAAAATCAAAAAAATATATAAAAATATAGCATTTTAAAATGCACTACCGACTACTGTTTCTCGATTATATACATATTCGAATCTTGAAAACATTATGATATTGAGAACATATGTATGTCGTAGTGAAACTCGACTCTTGAGTTCAGTAATTTTCCACGTGTAAGTAGTAGACTCGAGTACAATCGATACCTGGTCGTAGTTTGCGCTAGGTAAATTGCAGGCCCCGCTTATATTAATGTGGGTATACTTGTCATCCACTTAGCGATGACATCGCAAGATCAGTAAAGTAATTTTTCAAGTTTTCGGGGACATTTAAAATATGGCGCGTACAGTTTGTGGGCGGAATATTGGTTAAATTCTTTGTAAAATTTACTGTGGGTATCTAGACTTAGAGCACGATATAGCAACGCTTAAGGGAGGGGTAAGGTTAATTCGTACAAAAAAGGCATGTTTTTGTGAATTTTTTGTGACGACACAGTTAAAATCTCTTTATTAAAACCAATAGTAAATTAAAGTATGATATTTGAAGAATATTGTGTAAAATTTTCAAGACGAAATATTAAGAAATACGG
>JADDOH010015222.1:0-25539 GCA_016648135.1 Agrypnia vestita
ATATATGTATCCAAGTATGAGGCAATCTGAGTATAAGTTGAAGGCAAAAACTATTTTAAAATAATGTTCTTATATGCTTAATTATTATGATTCTTTCTTTTAAAATATTTAAAACATTATGCATTTCCATGATAAGCCCATTATGATTTAAGCATTTCCAATATTGACAGGTTTATATTTTGCCAGTAAAGTTTTTATTTGACATGGAACTCCCACATTTAAATTTACAGAATCATATTATACTACCTTCGACTTAATACCAGCTTCATACATTATTGTTTAAGTTTAATTCACTTATTATGAAATTAATTTTTTTTTTAAAACCGCAAACCCTAAGAGGCGGCAGATTTTGCAATGCGACTAAAATTTGGTTAATATTTGTTGTTAAAAAATTGCAAATTACTCGACTTATACTTGTATATAAAATATATATGACTGAAGCCCCAGATGTCTCAAGCAGGGCCTGTATATGATTTTTTCCATGCAATAGTTTATCTGTTTATGGTTATCATGTGCTTCTTTGGTTGCCAGGATATTATTAAGACAAACATCATGGCCCATGCGTTAGCAAAACGGTTGGTAAATATTTTATATTGTTTTTACATCTATGGTTACCTCCATTAAAGGAAATAACACAATGGTCAATGTCTAAACATTGAAATTAAACACATCTGAAATTAGTTCTTAAACATGGCATAGACAATATCACGTCAGAAGCTGATGCTACTTAAGATGTCTGGTGTTTAGTAATAAGTAGGGTTGAGGGGCCAGCTATGGCCACTTTAAGATATTTTTTGCCAACTATGCATCGCTACGAACTCAAAAATAGTCAGAATCAATTTTTTAAAATTTCCCCATATAGCACATTAATTACTCTTTTGAAAATGTAGAAAAAAAGTACATAAAATTTAATATAGTTTAAAGTAGAAACATCAAACTTGAAACATATCAAAATGTGCCAGTTCTGGCCAATTTTATCTAGTTTCGGCCATGTCATTGTGCCAGTTGTGGCCACTTCAGTTTTTATAAGGTTTCTTAATGTTTTGAATACAAATAAAACAGGATAGGTAAGTAACTATAGGAAAATTATGAGTTTTATTATAATTATGATCTTGTCAAGCCTATAGCTAAAGAATGAGGTAACTTTTAATGCCTCACTATACCCGAACAGATCAATTTGAAAAGATAAGAAAGAATTATTTGCTTGTAATTTTCTGGGATTTTCTGCCATGTGTATCTGACCTCTCTGGGCTGATGATGGACTCTGCAATGAGATCTGAAACGTCGGCTGACCATCAGGGCTGATGATGGACCCTGCAATGAGATCCGAAACATCGGCCAGAGAGGCATACATACATATACATGGCAGAATATCTCAAAAAACTACACACAGAAGATTCTGAAAGGCCGTGAAAACCTGAGAACATTTTTAGAAATAAATTTAGTGTCTTTTGTGGAAGCGGGTAATGGCATTATCATTTTAATACTATTCTCTGCAACATATGCCAGATTATATTTTTGTGGCATAACAAATGTATTAGGTGTCTATTCTTCTTTCCTTTCCTGAGATAACTTATTTCACAACCGTTATCATTGTCTTCCAACGCAACAGGGTACAATATTTTTACTACTTTTGAATTTTACTAATGCATAGCCTCCATCTTTTGGACTTTGTTCTAATTCTTCATTTTCTGAAGATCTTGATTTGATAAATCCATCGACTGTTCCTCATTTGTTGAGTTTTTTTTAAAGAATGTTCTTAGGTTTTTACGGCTGCTCAGAATCTTCTGGTTTGTATCTTCTGGGATATTATGCCGTGTTTTTACGACCTGACGTTTCGTCCAACCCTATTGCAGGGTCTATCATCAGGGCTGATGTGTTGTGTGAGTGTTGGTGTTGTGGTCCCACAACAACACAACAGCCCTGATGATGGGCCCTGCAATGGGATCCGAAACGTCGGCCGGAATGGTTGTAATAACTTGGCATAATACCCCGGAAAACACAAACCTGAAAACCACTATTCTTGCACAAGTGCTGGAGTTATAATTAATTACAAATTAAAAATTTCTAATTTCTTTTTTCGAAAACAAAATTAAAAAAAAATTACTAAAAATAGTTACTGACGTTACACGAAGTAACGCGCACGGACGGCCGAACGGACAGACAGACAATGAAATTATTATAATTGGGATATTATCGTAAATAGCTAATTAATTATGTTTTTCAAAAAAGGTGGCCAAAACTACCGCACTATGTGAGTCAGTTGTGGCCAGGTCCATGGCCAAAACTAGAACAAAAGTAAGATTGCTGTGCCAGTTGTGGCCATATGGCATTTTTCTACTTAGAAATAAAATAAATTATGAAATAATCTTAAAACAATCTTCTTAGAACATTCATTCAATAGGCTAAATTGATTCACGAATACAAACGTAAGTGATTAAAAAGTAATTTTCACATTACTCATCCACGGGCCCTTATTGTTTTTGCTAAGAATTTAATAATTTTTAACGAATTTCACCCAAAGAAAGAAAGTGGCGGTACAGCTGTTATTTATCAAAACAAAACTCAGGCATTGCAAAGTCTGCTGCATTGCTGTGTCAAAAAAGTGGATTTCTCTATAGACAAAAATAAAAAAGAGAACTACGTATAAGGTCGATATATTCACGGAAACATAGAGGGTTGCTATAGCTTAGTGGTCAGAGCACCGGACCCGGAAAGGAGGTGACCTGGGTTTGAATCCCAGTAGTAACCTAATATTTTTTCGTGAATTAGATTTTTCTGTATGTCTTTCTAATTGATTAATTAATTTGGTTTTAAAACACAGTTTAAAGAATTGATCGGCATAAATAAAATAACAAATATATTTTCATTGTCTTATTTATACACCGTTGAATGTCCAAGTGGCCAAAATTGGGGTATTGGCCAAAACCGACCCATCAACCCTATGTATAGAGTTTTTGCATTTTATAATAATTTTGTATAACTTTTTTTGTATTATTATAGATAAGATATCAAATAAACTTTTATTAATTTGTCAATAAGAAAGGTATTGTAAATGATGTAAGTATTTACACATTTTTGTAAAGGAAAGTTGTATTTTTTCTAGAATTATTAATATTGTATTTTGCTAAGCTCCTCTGCAGTTCATTACATTAATTTCAATGAACTATAGCTACATATTTATTTTCCCATCTGTCACTAACACCTATAAGATTTGGATAATTGTAAAGGATTCAATATCTGTATATATTTTTTCGGATGTAAAATAATATAAAATCATCAAGGTTTAGCTGTCATATTTTTAATTTTGTATCTCGTTTCACCAGGGCTATGCAGTCTTACGGCTACATTTACATCTATATTTTCATATGTGATTGATTGAAAGATGCCATTTCTTATTTTTTTAATCAGTATTTCTTTTGTGCTAATTTAATATGTAAATTTAGTTAAATACAAATGTGAATATGTAGATTCTTACTTGACGACAAGTGCTTTAAAATTATTTTATGTTAATTGAGTAATTAATCCTCAAACTTGATCATTTACTTAAGTATACATTTCCACTTATATTTCATGTATAGTGTTTAGTCATTTGAAAATCATTTTGTTTTTACTAGCCATTTTATTAGAATCGTGTCAGTATAGTTATGATTTTTGAAATGATTTTTATGATTAAATCCATGTACAGGATTTTATGTACTATTCAAATAAGGTTATGATAATATAGTCATTACTTAAACAATATTTTATAATCGTATAAGGTTGTCATGTCATTTTGCTACAGATGGGCAAAATGGATAGATTGCCTCTCTATTCCGTGCTGGTACATCACTCTTGCTTCATCCACTTTCATACGTTTGTTGAGGCTTTTAACAGGACCATCTTCCAATATTTGGTTCAACTGGTTATACCAGGTCTTTCGTGGACACCCTCTGTTGCATCTGATAATTATTTTCTTTAGTATTCTGACAAAGCTCGTAATCACTTGCATGTTCTAGATGTTCAAATCATCTTAGAGATGTTTTTTTGTAGTTTTTTAAAGGGAGTTACAATCTTGCTTGCCATTCACTCCTGATTTATTACTTCTTCATACTTAATATCAAATATAGATTTTTCACAGATACTTCTGAGTGACCAACCATATTTACAGTACATTCAGCTTGTTTTCTCCATTTTTTATCAATTCTAAGCTTCACTTCCATAAAATATTAGTGCTTTCATTATAACTCTATTTTGTATTTTAGGTGTGTATTAGGATTTCATGTTATTGTTAATATTTTTGCAAAAATGACATCGATAATCATTTTCAAAACAAAAAGCACTTTCATTCATTCGACATTCAATGCGGCTGTCAAAGTTGTATGTTTTCGAAACTTTTGAATACGGAGCCATTTTAGGCCGGAAATTGACAAAACATGAAAGTGGGTAGACGCTTGAACTTTTTTTGAAAATGCACACATTTGTACAACTCAATACTTTGAGCGTCATTAATTATATAATTTTGTCTTTATTTTATTTTTTAAGTAAATATAACTCCTGTGTGTACATGAGTACACGCACAAATTTTTGATGTATAACATCTTTACACTCGGTTTATTGGACTATTTTTGTGAATGCGACAACAGAAATGTGTAACAAGAAGTAGAAATGAAAAAAATTTCCTATTTCAAATCTATTAATTTATTTAGCAGATTCAACTTTGATATTAGGCATCGGGATAAAATGTCAAACTCAATATGTTAGGGTTATGTTCAATTTAGATTTTTAATATCTCTAGATAACTTTGGTGTAGATAAAAACTGTTCGACAAATATAAAGTACATCATATATTTTATTGATTCTGACAAAGAAAAATTTGGTTGTAAAAGAATTCTATCTTAAATGAAGCGGTTTAATAATACCTGTTAAGGAAACATAAACTCTTCAAATATGTATAAGGCTGGTTTATGCGATATATATTTGCGTGTATGTTTAATAGTACCTACCTATCTTTTTGTTTCCCAACAACTTTTTCAGGTGTTTTCATATGATTTTAAGGTTTTCCCTGTGAGTATGAATAAATATATAGTATTTTGAAATTTTGATGTGTAATATCTTTACCCTCGGTTCATGGGAAGCTGCAGACTTTACAGACTCGTCCAAACTGCTTGCTCGAGCCGCAGACTTCTTTATCGAGCGTTACTGAGAAATAAATAAAGCGTTACTGAGGGAAGATGTTACACATAATTTTAAACTACTGTAAGACTGCTTTTTTGGTTTGTTGTTCTTTGCCTTTCCTTGTTGCGGGAAAATGAAATGAGGTATGAAAAACAGGTTCTCAATTTTTAATGTATTCCTTGAGTTATTAAAACATTTAGAATAACAGTAAGAGCATTATCACATCTCAAACAAGTATTTAATTAAGCCCGTTATTCAATCGCCTCTTGATTGAGTAGAAAAAAATTGCAGCAATTCTCTAAGTTCATTATTCATTTACTTTCCCCTAAAATGTTTTAACTCTGTGTGCGGCCATATAGGAAATTTAATTATGTTTTGATAGTGCCATTTATAGTTTTATAGAATATTTTTGACATATTTTCTGTTGGCAGCCTGCAAGCAAAATTTATATTATACTCGAAGTAATGATCTAGTGTATTTTCGTGTTGCCATTCAATGACCATTTTAAAGCTGTGCACATTTGATAGCATTGAAATTATTTTGAATACACAAATACAATACAGAACTCAATAGTTCAATAAATTCAATTCAGTTCAACACATTTATTGTTCTAAGAATTTATTTTTAAATAAAATAATTGTATTGACCAGCCTTCCATTTATTGCTTACACAGTTGGCACATAAAGGGTACGTACAGAATTCTTTTCAATGATCACTGTTAAATTATACTTTATTTATATCTTTAATATGTATCTTATTTGTATACAACTATGCAATAATTTTTTTTTTTCATCAATAAAATAATTTTTAATACCTACCATTGTCTTTTCCTTTCACAATTGATTTCAAAAAGGGGGGTTTAACAATACTTTCAAATTCAAATTCAAATTTCAAATTCAAATGTTTATTCAATGTTCAATGTTACAAATGTTGTAACATTGAACATATTCAATGTTCAATGTTACAAATCTTGTAGCGCTCCTTCAGAAGATGCTAGATTTTTGTAGATTTTGGGAGATGTTATAGGTAAGGTTTGCTTGGGAAGATTGTTATAGGGAAGGTTTGGTTGGTCAAGACTGAGAATTTCTATTGGTAATTAGTTAATATAACAGAAACACCTATTAGTTATCTTTCCATGTTGCTCAACCAACATGGAGTTCAGTAGCAGATGTAGCCCCATAGATGTGAGCGCATCAAATGGCTCGTGGAAAGATCAATACAGAGCTGAATGTATGGTGAGCAATAATTTATTGCCAATTGTAGTATTGCAAATGATGCATCCTGATCTTTACCGTCAAATCTCCAAGATGGGTCTTCTGGTTCGTGTCTTCTGGGGTATTGTGTCGCGTTTTTACGATCTTTCTGGCCGACGTTTCGGATCCCATGAGCCCTGTAACGGGATCCGAAGCGTCGCCTAGAGAGGTCGTAAAAATACGGCATAATACCTCAAAAGACACAAACCAGGAAATTCTGAGTGGTCGTGAAAACCTAAGAACATTCTTCTCCAAGATGAAAATCTCGCGCAGTATTTGGGCCAGTTGTTTGATCAGTAGTGAAAGTGAAAAAAGCATAGATTTTTGTGTTTTTCACTGATTGAACAACACATTTTTGCGAAAATCTATGCTCTTTTCTTAACATTTACTATTACTATTGATTAAACAACGAGCCCTCAGTATGGTTAAGGCCCGGATGTTTCAAGTTCGATCAAAGCACAGATTTTTACGAAAACGGATCGTCTGATTGGTGGAGAACGTGAAAAGCTATGCTTTTTAAAGAACGCTTACTTTAATCCAACTTGAAACAACCGGCCCTAAGGAGCATTGAGAGCAATCGGTCTTTATTATATAGCCAGAGTATATACACATTCATAACCAGTCCTCTCCGATAGTGGGGTCTGATCCAACTCGGATGATTATAAAAATATGAAATACGAGATAAATATTTGGTTGATGCCATTACCCTTCGGCTCTTTTATGAAGCATTTCTTCGTAATTTGAGACATAAGTGAAAGTTATTGGATGAGATTCGGTCGTTATGGATGAAAATGTAAAATTACGTCAAAAAATTGGCCTTGAACAGTCGATCTCGTCCTTCATAGCTCGTGACAAATTATATTTCACCCATTCTTTCCGCATAATTTTTTGCTCTGCATGCCCGTTAGAGTCCGTCCAACTTATCTGGAGAATAAAGGAGGGCGTCCCAATCGTTGTGGTACTGCCCATAGTGTAAAAATTATCTAATTTGTAGGGAATTTTATGCAAATTCGTTTTTTTCTTATATATATATAATAAGCAGTATACGACACGATAAAAAACAAAAAATGTAAACTAACGTACAAATAAATTTATCAAAATATACTTTCGTAAAATACACAACGTCACAAAATGGCGTTCTTTCAAAATCAAAGAAAAATACCATTTTCAGGAAAAAAAAACAAACAATAATAATTCTTTTAGGCTGGCGCCACATTACGCAGATCTTCCGCCGCGTTTTTTCCGTTGCGCCAAATCGGCAAAGCAAATAGATCGACCGATCATCCGCGTAGTGTGTTTAATAAGCGCATATTGTATGGAAAGAAATGTAGCGATGTTCCACGACAGAAGAGACGCGGCGGAAGATCCGCGCAGTGTGGCGCCAGTTTTATTCGGTGTCTCATACCTAATGATCATGACCACCATGTTTAACTCAGTAACACCTAAGGATATCATCGGTTTAGGGCCGTTGTATCAACTTGGTTTATAGTAATCTTTCGTTCAAAGCATAGATATTTTGCATTTTCCACCGATCAACTTGCTCTCGTAAAAATCTATGCTTTAAATGAACTATTGCTATAAAGTAAGTTGATGCAACCAGTCTTTAATGTGCACAAATAAAAAAGTTTATTTTTGAAAAAAGATGTTTATACAAATGAACTCGTTAATGAATTTTGTAATAAAAAGTATAAATAATAAAAATTCTATGTAAAAAATTATCGAATAAAATATGTTCTAAAACTTTTCTCATCTTACGGCTTCTAATTCAATTTTTCCACTTATCCTTGTTCTTTTTTTCCGGGTGTAGATATTTTAATGCCCATTTCCACGGTCACTTTACCTTCTTTAACTATTTTGTAAATTGCCGATTCAGAAATACCTGAAGAAATTGTATAATAGTAAATAAAAAACTAAGTATGGGAAAATCATTATAATTGCATGGCAGCATTAACCTGAAGTGGCGGCAATAAGTCTATGAACAAAATCAAACGGTATAATTGGGGCTTTTAGACGTTGTTCCTCTTCAAAAAACGTGTGCATATTCAAGATTATTTCCCGAACACCGCTTTTAATGGTTTTTGGCATGGTGACAATCTAAAATGTTCTTAAAAAACTATCGAAACAGTCGTGAACCTCTCTGTAAACAAAGTCTGTCAAAGGTCTGTCAGCTGTAGATAATCCAATATGGCGTCGTTAGTTCCAAATTTGGCCATTCTTCAGATAAGTTAGACGGACTATACGCCTGAACGTTCCCGTAAACAAGATAATTTGTAACTACCCAATCTACTCAGGTTCTTGTCTGTGGTTAATGGTTATTCATATTCATCAATATTCATCTACTTCATCTTTCAGCTATATCTATGTCGGAATTCCTGAAATGATGGTAGCTGTCATTTTTGGAAAGTTTTTAAAGAATAAATACGTTATTTGTTGCAATTAAAGTTTAACAAATAATGGAGGTTAAATTGTACAAAGTTTGTAGAGCCTGTATGGTCAATGCCAATGATTCTATGAATATATCTGAATTACTAAAAATGACTGACAAAGTTGTAGAAATGTTTACATTTTGCACATCAATCAAGGTAATATTTCATCGATGAATCTTAGTGATATATTTTAGATCATTGGAATTCGTATGGAGTTTGATTTTAGAGATATCAAGTGTATTAAAACGGTGTATTGTGCTAACAGTATACTAGGCTGACATTTTTTACGTTGTTTTTATTAGTTAATGCAAATGATTATTTCGCGATATTCTTATTTTAATTGTAATTTTTATAAACTAGGAGCACTCTTATAGTCGTTTCTAGACTTATTCAAAAAAGTCTTTCGTTTGGTTTTAATTGGATCTGAAAGTAAAACTATTTATAAAATAATAAACATACTGTAAACATTTGTGACATTTGATGTGTACTGTACTTCATACCCAAAACTGCTCTGATCAATTATATAGAAAATAGTGTTATCTCAAAATACACAAATAACCCGATTCCATTTATTAGATCATTCTTGAATTGTTGCCAGTTTGCAGTGGTACAGAATTGCATATTGCAATATGAGAATGTATTTTTTTACTGTACAGGGCTGGCCACACAGCCATTTCTTGGTTCAACTAACTAAGATAACTGTGATTTAATTGCAAAAAATCAATTGCCAATCATCCATGCAATCAGATACAAATCTCAAATAAAATAGTGTCACCGGTTAAAATACCATCACTAGAAGGTATTGGGTGTTAGTTAGTAACGATTAGTCAATTTTTGAAGAAGTGATTTTCTTTCGCTTACCGTGCACTATCTGAGTGGTTGCAACAGTGTTTACTGCCTAAATTAATTAAGTACCAAAATGGCTGCTATTAAATGAAAACACAAGACCATTGAAGAAAAAAAGTGTAATTTTAAAGAGACTAGAAAGTGGAGAGAGTTCTACGAAGTTAGCAAGGGAATATAACATTGGTACACATTTATATAACACAATACCCGATTTGAATGGTAAAAAATATTTTTTTTTTGACTATATAGCAACTACTTTAAAAAGTTCCAGAAAAGTCTCAAAATGTTCCGAAAATCCAGGTGTAAAATCTAAGAACGACCCAGAGGTTCAGGAGTGGGTTACCAGAAATGATAATGGAGGAATGTTCTTATTACTATTTACTGATACAGTAAAACCCCGTTAATTCGAATCCCGATGATTCGAAATTTGCCATAATTTGAAATTTTCAAAACCCACCCAAAAATTCACCATAATTTTAAATGCTAATTTCATAGTAGATTAACCCCGATAATTCGGAAACCTCGGTAATTCGTAATACAAAATAGTTTTTAGCCCCTTGCGCAATAAATCAATACATTTTAATTTTAATCAACCAGCTTTTTATACTAATAATAAATTTAAAAAATACGTATTAAATAATAAAGATAAGGATAATGTTTTAAAAAAATCGGGTGTTTATAATTTATAATAATTTGTAATGATTGTGATTATTTTTATATAGGAAAAACGTGTAGAAATTTTGAAATTAGAATTAAAGAACACTTAAGGTGTTTAAATAGTAATAATTATTCTGAATTTGCTAACCATCTTTTGGCTACGGGTCATTCTTTTGATATTAATAAGGGTCTACAAATTTTACATACAAATTATACAGAATCACAATTTGATAAATTAGAAATTTTGGAAATAAGAAAGAGTCTTCTTCTTCTTCTTCTTCTGCTTCATCTAGGACTGCGTCCTGTCATTGCTCGGAGCCTGTTCCTGGGATACAGATGTCCAGCTATCTCGCCATCTTTTATGCGGTCTTCCTGGGAGTCTGGTACCAGACGGCAGCTTGTTCGCTGCTATGCTCACTACTCTCTCAGTACAAGCTCTCTCCACATGATCTCTCCAGTAACGTCTTCTAGATCTTCCCCATCGGACAATATCCTCGACGTCACAGGTCCTTCGTATTTCGGAATTCCTCACTCGGTCTCGGATTGTCAGTCCCGCAATGGGTCGGAGAGTCTTCATCTCAGTTATTCTTAGGAGATTTTTTGTTCTGGTAGTGTCAGCCCTTGTCTCGATACCGTACGTCATGATTGGGCGGACACAGGTCTTGTATATCTTCACTTTGCTCTCCTTGAGCATATGTTCGTTTCTCCAGACAGCATTTCTCAAGCATCCAGCAATAGTTGCGGCTTTGTTTGCTTGCTCTCTTACTTCTTCGTAGAGGTCGTTACTGCTGGATATCTCGACACCCAAGTACTTGAAGCTCGTTACTTGCTCTATTATTTTATCGTCAATTGCAAGCTCGCATGGTATTGGCAGTTTCGATGTTACCATGCTCTTAGTCTTAGCTACGGAGATTTTCATGTTGAATCTTTGTGAAGATATATGGAATTTGTGCAGAAGTTTTTGAAGATCGTCTTCGGAGTTGGCTATTAATACCGCATCATCAGCATAGCATATTATATCTATCTGTTTGTCTCCCATGTTGTAGCCTAGATTCATTGTTTTGACATCTTCTATTAGCTTATCCATGATGATGTTGAATAAGAAGGGGCTCAAGCTATCTCCCTGTCTGATGCCTACTGCGGCTGGGATTTCTTTCGATAGATCATTGTTTACTTTTATGCGCATTTTGTTGTTAGTATTCAAGTTATGAATAGCCTTGATGATGGGTAGTGGTACATCTTTTTCCGTTAAGATATCTATAACATCTTCTAGAAGCACTCTGTCAAAGGCTATTGTGAGGTCAACAAAACACATATACGCCGGTTTATTATATTCAATGGATTTTTCCCTTATTTGTCTTACCACGAATATTGCGTCAGTGGTAGACCGGTTTTTTCTGAAACCTTGCCTTGAAATTAACGAGGTTCTACTATGTCTGCAAAATGTCATCTTTTTCTAAAGCTACAGATATTTTCTTTGTATCTTTTTCCATGCCGATTAGATATCCGAGGATGATGGGCTGCCTTCCAGTATGTGCCTTCGATGCATAGACAACATAAACAACTGTTATAATTTCATAAATGTCTGCAAGACCACAGACACAAACCTCCGGTACTATCTCACGCAAAACAAAGATTTAGAGAGCATTCTCCAGCAGAATGGAGAGAGTATCAAAGAAGAAGACCTGATTCTGTCAATAAAAGAAGAAAACTTATTCCAATGCGATGATGACAATGCTGACAATGACGCGGACGATTTCAATAATCTCTGCGACATCGGAATCACTAAGGATGATGACTTTAGCAATGATGATAGTACATTTGTGCAGGCACATAAGAAGAAAACCAAACCCAAATCAGAAAAAAAACTAAAATCTAAAGAAAAGTTAAGGCTTAAGCTAAAGCAAAAGAAATCGAAACATAAAAAAGAGTTTAAGAAAATTCCATCGGATAAACCTTTCAAGCAATTCAAGGAGTTGAAGAAGGAGTATGTGTGCCCGGTGTGCGAGAGTGTCATTGTGGGGAAGAGGGAACTGAATCTTCACTTAGCTGAGCAACACGAGGAGTACAGGAAATATGTTTGTAATCATTGCAAAAAAGGTTTGTAAAAACCGACTTGATATAAAATAGATTTTTCTAGAGAGCTAAGCATTGTGTGATGTAATTTGAATTGTTTGGATGTCTTAAATAAAAATACTTATGTAAGGCTCTCCCTTACATCATACAATTGTCTAACAAATAAACACAGCACAAAATATGTGTTAAGATAAATTATATATGAGAAATATGGGAAACGTGTTTGGAAGTCTTTTATAGGGTGACCCAGGACTTATGACCTGGCTTAGGTGATTACTTGACACAATGCAACATTCATCAATTTCATCGTAAGGACGTCCACACTTTATCAAATTTTTGAATGCTGTATATATGTTCTAAATCAGTTTCTTTCGTATATTCGAATGGACTATGTTAGAGATTTCTATGGTCCTTCCCATGATATAGTAGTATACATAGATTTCCATATAAATAGCTTTATATTTGTGAGATTTCTATAATTTATCTTATTCAATAATTATCAATACCTAACTATCTAACCATCACACCGTTTCCTCGGAGGGGTAGGCAGAGAATATAAAACGCCATATTCTTCAATTTTGACACACCACTTTTGCTTTGGCTACATTTATACATCCTCTCATACATGTTCTCCGGTTATTGAGGCTTTCCACAGGGCCATCCTTCAATACTTGCAGTATCTGATCGTGTCTCGTATGTTCTAAGAATGTTCTTAGGTTTTCACAGCCACTCAGAATCTTCAAGTTTGTGTTTTCTGGGGTATTATGCCATGTTGTTACGACCTTTTGGGCCGACGTTTTGGATCCCATTGCAGGGTCCGTCATCAGGGCTGATGTGTTGTTGTGAGTGTTGGTGTTGTGGTTAAGTATTATCGGCTTGCAATACCGTGTCGAAAGCTTGGTGCTTCTATGTTTATGTGTTACGTGGCAATACCGTGTTGTAGATTGCTGGTGTTTTGTTGCTTGCACAAATAGTTTGAAATGCAAATCGGCTGGAATACTAGAAGCTATTAAATCTAAAAGCACCCTATAAATATTAATAGAGATGATTATATGAGATATAGAGATGATTATATGAGATATTAATAGAGATGATGATAGTCTCAAATTAAAAACATCTTGCTATCCGGCGCTTCAAAGTCAATCTCGTCGCAGACTCCGCAGAGATAGTGATCAGACAACAGATGAAACATACACACAACACAATACAACATATGACTCCGGCACGGTATTGCAACGTAACACATAAACACCAAGACTTCGACACGGTATTGCGAGCCAATACTACATAACATTGAAAAAGTTCTCATCCTGCTTTCGACACGGTATTGCAAGCCGATACTTAACCACAACCCCAACACTCACAACAACACATCAGCCCTGATGATGGACCCTGCAATGGGATCCGAAACGTCGGCCCGAAAGGTCGTAACAACACGGCATCATACCTCAGAAAACACAAACTTGAAGATCATATGTTCTACATGATCTCTGTGGACAAAATCCAGTAATTGTATTCTCAGAATATACATACAAAAATATTGTTGAAAATATGTGGCTTTCTATCGGAATAAACTCAAAATGTTATGTCATGTAAAGTACCTAAACACATAGTGAACAATAAACAAATTTATATGATATACAAACATGCATAGCCTCTGAATTCATCCGTGATTACAATCAGTTATGAAAAGTGTCCTATATACATCTGACTTCTTTTTAAATATTCACAACCTGATCTTGCAAAAGTTGGATACAATTCGTCTAGACATTACTAAACATCCAACATGCAAAATTTACAATATTACACCATATTCAATATTTGTTTGTTCAGGGTTTGCCCGGTCGCATTATCTGACGCAGCATTTGATCATCCATACTAATGAGCGTCCTTTCGCTTGTGACCTCTGCACTAAAACGTACAAACAGCGTGGACAGCTCATCACGCACCGGCGTCTGCACACCAAGGAGCGTCCCTACAGCTGTGACAAGTGCGGGATGAGGTATGAAGTTTCGTCAAAACAAGGGTGATGGAGCGCGATAGTTAGATTAAATATTCTAGATTCCGGGTCTACAAGAATTTTTTAATACCTTTCTTATTAAAATGCCTACAAATTGTTTCAAAATATAATGTGAAAATTTGTTTTTAATATTTTTGTGCAAACTGTTTGATTGATCTTGTTAAAAGAGTCTGTGAAACGGATGATCTTCCTCTGTACGAGGATAAATGTTGTATGATATTGAATTTGATGATTTACTCTGTTGCATTTGCAAATATACTTTGTATTATTTCAGTTTTAACATGAAATGTGCCCTGGTCAACCATAGTAGACTTCACCACGGAGATGAGCCCAATCTGTGTCATCTCTGTGGGGCAAGTTTTGCTCAGGGTAAGAAATAATATTCATTGTTTACAAATGTAGATTATGTAGATAGAAAATTATAGATGGTTTAAACTGAAAATCTCATTTAAGCCGGTGCGCGTATGCATTGCACTTGATTTATGTCATGTGTCATCAAAATTGTTTTTATTCAGTGTTTTGAAATTGAAGTGTCCGTAACGGCTTATCCTATCCACAATCCAAGAAACAGTACTCCAGATACATCACCCATCCACCTTTTCATCTATCCTGTAGCATATAAATGTAAAGTTAACAAAACCTAATATATGACGAGATGTAGAAAACATTAGTGTCAAAAATGCCTAACGGCAAAATCCATTTATTCTGACAAAAAAGTATTGTTTGAGACCTAAGTAAATTAGTGATGGTCAAACCGTTATTTTAACCGGTAATTTGGAATTTGTATCTAATTGTATTGATATTGGTAAATAAGATACAATTGTTTTCTAGCACCGATAGTTACATGTCGAATGGCGAAAAATCCAATCATCAAAGCAATCAGATACAATTCTCAAATAACGGTTAGTGTGTCGCCGGTTAAAATACCATTGCTAAAGTAAATTACTTTTCCTGTTAAGGATATATACTATTGAATCAGTTGATTGTCAGAAAAATCTGTGGCGCCCTACATAATATTGTACACAAAGCGATTTTGATGACAGACACTAAAAATCAAGCGTAATGCGGGATACCACTGGCCCTAAGTAAGTCCTACATCTTCTCTACTGATTGTTGTGGCGAGAGGATAATTGCGGTGTAAAGTGAGTAATGATTCTTCAATCCGGACAGCTTTCAATAATAATTAAATCAATAATTGCTTTGTAAAATTTAAATACAATTTTTGTTCAATCTGTTTTTATGGACTTTCTCATATTTTTTCAATTACAATTACTTTTTGTTTTTTTGTTGTCATGTGCTATCATAGCAATTAGTGATTGTGAACCCATTGTGTGACCTCATACCATTATCAGTTATGGAATGGGTTAAAAGTCAGTCTCGGTTATCACTTTCCTGTTGACAATGGCGAGGTGCATTCTCCAGCAGCAAAAATGAAAAGCTAAAAATTACATTCACTTTTAATTTGTTCATTCCTCGATCTATCAACCAAAGATTTTCCACAAAAGTGCCTTCGTGACTGCATTCAGTCTACTTTCATTCCTTTTTTGCCAATTCCAGGCTTCACTTGCATGCATCAGAGATTCCACTAGAACACCATTAAGTACCACTAGTCTTGCTTCCTTTGACAGGTTCTTATTGGTCCTTTTCATTATTTTGAAATTTTCAAAATAATTTGTTGACGAAAAATATTAATTAATAAATATATTAATAAATTATTCATCAATGTATGCCATAAAGAATGATAATAATTTTTTTTATATGTGCAATAGTTGATAAAAATAATTTTAATTTGAATGTCCTTTTTGATGCTTCTAGTTTGTTGCATTTGCCATTAACATTTTTTTTTTTAAACCAATTAATAGTGCATTGATATGTTTATCTGAAACCAATTAACAGTGCATTGATGTGTTTTTCGTTCATACGAGTTATTTATTTTTATTTTTAGTTGGGAATCTGGTGGTACATATGCGCGTTCATACCGGAGAAAAACCCTATGCCTGCACCATGTGCCCATTCCGTTGTTCCGTTCAGTCCGGCATGAGGAGGCATGAGAGGACCCACGCCAATGAGAGGGCTCATGTCTGTTCCGTGTGCCAGAAAGGATTTAATAATAGCAGCAGTCTTGTAAGTAATTCTGGTTTCTTAAGCATTTTAAAAGCGATTAAACATGTTTTGATTCAAGTCAAAGATTGATGTTGCAAAAAAGTAGACAAACTGATAGTATGGCTTATAAGAAAGAACGACTCCACCATATGGTATATGATTAAAAATTATAAATAAACTCTCAATGCGTCTTCATAATGGTTGTCTTTTCAGATTTATTCTAATTTATTTAAGTATCATTATCAAAAAAAAGTTAATATCGATTTCTGATTAAAAAGTAAAATAAAATTAAAATAAATATTTTTACAATTTTCCCTCTACTAGTTGGTATAAAGGTGCTCAGTAAAATGGCTATTCTCTATTCTGAAAATAAAAATATTGTCAAAGATGTGATTGGCGTCCAAAAATAGACCAGGGATGTAGATGTTTATATCCGTGTAATGTTTCAATTTATTTGTACATACCATTATTTGTCACTATGTATCAATATTTCTATCATTGTAGCAGCAAGAATACTTCCAATACCATTAAATCTGAGTCTTTCATAATCCAATCAGTAAATTATAATTAAAACAAAAATATTCAACAATTATGAATGTTTATTAAAGAAATGCTAGTTTTTAAAAGTAAAGAGTCACATTTTCAATTTGTACATACATATAAATATGTATTTGGTCTGAATTTAGTTTATCAGAATATCATCATTTGAACAGACACTTCTCAATTATTTTTGTTGTGAATTTAAATAAAAATTTGCAAAACATAAACAGAAGTTTATGTTTTGCAAATTTAATAAGAGGTGCACATTTTCCATTTTTTAATATTTATGATTTTACCTTAATTTTCCAGTCACGCCATCTTCGAATTCACACTGGAGAACTGCCCTACAAATGTGACTACTGTTCAAAGGCATTCATAGACAATTGGAAGAGGAAGAATCACCTTGTCAAGGCACACAACATTTCCCTGGACATGATACCTCGAATGATTCCCGGCAGAAAGAGGACCTATGTAAAGAAAGAGATAGACTCATCCACCACGGAAAACCATGAACAGCAGATCGTAAATCAGAGTTGATTCCAGTTTTATTTATCCATGATTTGATTTGTTACATTTCATGAAATATAACATTCCCAGTGAGTGGTACCCAGTTTCGAAATATTCAGCAGACAATATTCAGCAGTCAGTGTGTCATTTTCATTTTGTAATGGGATTATTTTAGGTAATTAAAAATCATGAAATAGTTCAACTTATTAGTTTCAACAATTTGTCCTATGAACTTGATAGATGTCTGATTACATTATTTTTTAATTTATTTTGTCTAATCGTATTTCCAATTACTTCATATGACAAACAAATATTATTTTATTGTTAAATTTCAATTAAGATTTATCATAGATATATAATATAACTTTGCAGTTCCAATTCCCTAGAAAAATATTGTGATTGTTTCTAACATACAATGAGTTAGCAGAAGTTTAGGATTATTTAAAATATTTTTTTACTTAATTTATTTTTAAGAGCTTGTAAATTTTTTGAATTTATTAATTATCTGCCATGTTTCAATAATGTAAATATTATACATATGTATGTACTAGATATTATGATTTCTTACTAATACAACCACGTTGAAACAAATCAGTTATTAAAATTTTCCAAAAAATATGCATTGTGCTTTATTTAATTTTTTGTTATACAGGAATAGTAATAATTAAGACTAATTTGGTTACCATATCCTTCTATCTCTACATATTTACCTCCAGAGCATGAAATTCTACAACACCATCAATCTATCTACACTTTAGTCTGGCTTTGCCGATCTGGAAAATACATCTATTATGTATTCAGATTGTCCGTACATTCGTCTCTCTCTATGTATGTATATAATGATGCCTGGAGAGATGAAAGGTACTAAAGGAGTTTACTAGGGATATCTTTTCATGGTGAATAACATAGACCTATCAGCGTGGTGAATGAGGGGAGTTTATTAAGAATAAATAAATGTTTCTAGGAATATCATATACTTTTAGTTCTCAAGGATTATTCACATTATTGGTTTTAATATTGTCTATCAATACAACGCCAGTAGATCAGCGAATTGAATCTAATTTTTGAGATGGCAACAATACCTACTTATATTGAGAATTGATCCGTCAGTTGACGTACTGCAATGATCTTTCTCGAATTCACTTTCACCAGAATTATTTTTTCCTGATCCATCTTTGAACTTGTGTTGTAAAATCTGCTTATATTTTCAACAGTAGTTATTTAAAAAAGGTAAATTAATTTTGTAGGTTGCAATAATTTATTAATCAGGTTAGTTTAACATTAATCACTGTTGGCTCTGAAATATCCAAATACATAATATATTTGCCATTGCAGCTCTCAAGCATACTCCAAAATAGAAAAAAATATAAACAAGTTCATAAATATGAAATATGAATAATAAAATATTATTGAAAACAATCTAAGCAAGCAATTATTTTACTTTATATAATGTGATAGATATTTCAATCTACTTAAAGTTCATTTTGCATCGCGAGTATATAGATATTTTTATTGTCCATCGGAGAGGTTTTCACACAAGTGATCGCCAACATTGGGGGGACTTGACAAGGCACATAAAGAAGAAGAATGTCCATCAGGAATACAATTATGCAGGACCTCATTTTTGCTGACTGTGGTATCGGAGTCTTCTGTACGATGTCGAAGAAAAACTTTAATACAATTCTTCTACCTTCTTGATGCCGGTAACCCACTCATATAGTTCTTCTATCCCTATCCCTGTGATGGCAGAAGTTTCTAAGACTGTGATGTTCTGTTTAACCTCCCGCTGAAGACGTTTAAGCTGCAGCATGAGTAGTGCCTCATTCCTCATCTGACGATACGCAACGTCCATCTTCGCAAGGACCAGGAGAAACTGAAAAATAATTGATCATGCTTTTCCAACCCATTTAAGAAATGTTTAGGTAACGAATTAAAGTGGTTGACATGATGTTAAGGTCATTGATTATCAACGCAACGCGGCTTGCCAGTTGGCAATTGGCTAGTTTTTTTCAAATTCATTCTTAAAGTTATAAAAATATGATGACTATCTTTTCTACAATACTGAGTTATAAGTAAAATACGAACATAAATTTACCTTGCAAGACTTCAGTTTAGGGTTTGCTAGTAGTGTATAGAGCAATACACCAGCTGCGGAAATCTGACAGAGGTTAGACGTATCTACGACAAAGATGATTTTCTTTATGTAGTCCAAATAATGACCCCACAAAGAGGACATCTCTCCACCTACCTCTCTAATATCTAAAAAGCTCTTTTTCCCCTTTTCTGGCATGTTTATTCGAAAAATATTTGTACCGATAGTTGGTACTGAGTTGTATGTATTATCGATAATGTCAATTTTTTGCAATTTCTTCAGCAGCATTGTTTTCCCAGTATTTGGGGGACCAACACATAAAACAGTTATGGGGTTTTCAACCACTTCTCCTGTTTCAATCATTCTGAAGAATGTATTTCTATAATTTTGCACGACTCCATAACCAGTTTCAATGAATTTGATTTTTTTTCAATCTTTCCATTCTATTTTAATTTGTATCAATCTGCTCATAAGAAGAAATACTTTATTTTATCCTTGTGAAAGTTTCAAAATATAATGTACTATAAAAGCTAAGTTGAATTCTTGCCTTTTATGTATGTATTATGTGTCTTATATACCAGTAGTTATAATTTTATATTCTGAGATTGTGTAAATACTATTCAATGCACAAAATACTCAGTTGTTTTCTAAATAATAAGCATTTTTGCTTTTTAATTGAAATTTTCTCATTTTGTGTAATCAATAAAAATGTTAGCAACCCTAAAAAAGAACTTTACCCTTCTATACCAGTATCTATCTAATTCTTATTAATTTGTCTAGAATGTGTAATAACTTTAAATGGACATTGTTATAAAGATACTCATATAGTCAAGTAGCAAAAGCACTGATGAAATTTATTTAATTTAATTCATCTTTGCAAAAAATTTCATTGTGTAAACCACAAACCACCCTAATATATAGATATGAACTGACATGTAAATTTCTTGGTACACGGTCTGGTTCCAATACGTTTGACTTAAAAAAAAAATTACTATGAGCATGCAAATTTTAAAACAATCATGAAAAGGTCAAAGTAAATACTCATACAAAGTTACTACATACAGTAAATAAGTCGCACTTCATTACGAAATGATGTTTTTACTTGAAGAGGTTTAGGACAAAATTAAAACGTCTGTTGAAAAAAAAACGTTTTGTTTTCTTTGGGATTTAATTATGCAAGAATAAATACTGCATATTCATTAAATACACGCGAGGGGGCCTAATCCCGCTGTGACCCAATTTCCTAGTCTAAAGAAGGGGCTTAGTTCATCTCTACAATGTGGTGAAAACCTACGTCCCTTTCCATTGTGTAAACTGAAAAGAGAAACAGAGAAAACTCGCCCAATCTACTTTCATTCATGTAACTGGCGCCAGTCCCTTTCTATTTTAAATTGTCTCTTTTCTACCGAAGTACATACATGAGTATAGTCCGTCCAACTTATCTGGAGAATAAAGGAGGGCGTCCCAATCGTTGTGGTACTGCCCATAGTCTAAAAATTATCTCATTTGTAGGGAATTTTATGAAAATTCGTTTTTTCTTAAACAAGTTATTAGCAGTATAAGACACGATAAAAAACAAAAAATGTAAACTAACGTAAATAAATAATAAGTAAATAAATTTATCAAAATAAACATTTGTAAAATACACAACGTCACAAAATAGCGTTTTTTCAAAATCAAAGAAAAATACAATTTTCAGGAAAAAAAACAAACAATAATAATTCTTTTAGGCCGGCGCCACATTACGCAGATCTTCCGCCGCGTTTTTTCCATTGCGCCAAATCGGCAAAGCAAATAGATCGACCGATCATCCGCGTAGTGTGTTTAATAAGCGCATATTGTATGGAAAGAAATGTAGCGATGTTCCACGACAGAAGAGACGCGGCGGAAGATCCGCGCAGTGTGGCACCGGTTTTATTCGGTATCTCACACCTAATGATCATGACCACCATGTTTAACTCAGTAACACCTAAGGATATCAATCGGTTTAGGGCCGTTGTATCAACTTGGTTTATAGTAATCTTTCGTTCAAAGCATAGATATTTTGCATTTTCCACCGATCAAACAACTCGCTCTCGTAAAAATCTATGCTTTAAATGAACTATTGCTATAAAGTAAGTTGATGCAACCAGTCTTTAGCTTGTTGTGGGCCGTAAATTTTCGGAATTTTTTGTGATTTTTCTTTTTACGAAAAAACCATGAAAACATGCGTATATTAAAAAAAAAACACACACATTCATTTTATTTTATCGTAAGTGTCGAAACGCAATGATTTTTTTATCATTTAAGTAAAAAAAATAATCTTTTTTTGAATTTCCATAGTGTTGCCAGCGCAACATTTTCTGAAAAATAATAATAATTTTTTTATTTGTTTATTAGAGACAACACTACTATTAATAATAATAATCTTCTTCTGTGTGATATATTTTGTTGCACGGCACGGCACACGACGGGACATCGCACTCATAACACATAAATATGATACACTTTCACACACACACATATTTCAAATAAACGCAACAAAATTGCGTGTATTTTTGTTAATAAATCACTATTAGTATTCAATTGAATCATAAACCAACAAAAACTGACAAATATCGCAAAACATATCGTATATATTTGTATATACGTGTACAAATAAATCGAAAATCGAAAAAAATAAATCGTATTTCCCGCGCACATTGCGCGTGACCTTGACGATGGAATATTTGAATTTCGATTGCACAACACGCGATCGGGGCGACATCTACAACTTCTCTATACGATTTTGACGGCAGAAAAACTTCCGTTTTGATTGTTGATTTAAAATATAATCGGTGATGTTTTTGAGTTGAAAATGTAACGACAGGTCACAACAGGATTTCTCTATTGGAAAAAAATTACGTTTTTCAAATTCGATACGCGGCCGTCGATAAATAAATTATTTTGTGCCTGTCGGATATGTGCGTCCGCGGCCCAGGGGGGGTTTTAATGTGCACAAATAAAAAAGTTTATTTTTGAAAAAAGATGTTTATACAAATGAACTGGTTAATGAATATTATGTAATAAAAAGTATAAATAATAAAAATTCTATGTAAAAAATTATCGAATAAAATATATTCTAAAACTTTTCTCATCTTACGGCTTCTAAATCAATTTTTCCACTTATCCTTGTTCTTTTTTTCCAGGTATAGATATTTTAATGCCCATTTCCACGGCCACTTTACCTTCTTTAACTATTTTGTAAATTGCCGATTCAGAAATACCTGAAGAAATTGTATAATAGTAAAATAAAAAACTAAGTATGGGAAAATCATTATAACTGCATGACAGCACTAACCTGAAATGGCGGCAATAAGTCTATGAACAAAATCAAACGGTATAATTGGGGCTTTTAGACGTTGTTCCTCTTCAAAAAACGTGTACATATTCAAGATTATTTCCCGAACACCGCTTTTAATGGTTTTTGGTATGGTGACAATCTAAAATTTTCTTAAAAAACTATCGAAACAGTCGTGAACCCCTCTGTAAACAAAGTCTGTCAAAGGTCTGTCAGGCCGAGTCAGCTGTAGATAATCCAATATGGCGTCGTTAGTTCCAAATTTGGCCATTCTTCAGATAAGTTAGACGGACTTTAACTTTATTTTACTCTCCGAGATAGGTGGGTAAAAGTAAAAATGTTGGAAAAAAAAATGGCCGTCCTCTCACAGCTGATTTGAAAATGTGACATTTGTCCATATAGGTACTTGTCATTGAATTTTGTGGCTGTCATTTTCGTATTGAAATTTGTAAACATTAAAATGAATCTTTTAATTTCGCGTTATTTTAGCGATGGTTTGACGTTTTTTTGGTTTGTTTCATAGAATAAAGTGGTTTGTTTGAACTGGTTTTGAACCGCAAAAGTACGTATTGCCAGTGGTGAAAAACTGAAATAAATCAAATTCCATAGACAAATGCGGTATTTGAGGTTTATTCCGCTTGGCACCCTATTATAGTCCGTCTAACTCATAGTCTAACTTATCTGAAGAATGGCCAAATTTGGAACTAACGACGCCATATTGGATTATCTACAGCTGACAGACCTTTCACAGACTTTGTTTACAGAGGGGTTCACGACTGTTTCGATAGTTTTTAAAGAAAAATTTAGATTGTCACCAAGCCAAAAACCATTAAAAGCAGTGTTCGGGAAATAATCTTGAAAATGCACACGTTTTTTGAAGAGGAACAACGTCTAAAAGCCCCAATTATACCGTTTGATTTTGTTCATAGACTTATTGCCGCCACTTCAGGTTAGTGCTGCCATGCAGTTATAATGGTTTTCCCATACTTAGTTTTTTATTTTACTATTATACAATTTCTTCATTTCTGAATCGGCAATTTACAAAATAGTTAAAGAAGGTAAAGTGGCCGTGGAAATAGGCATTAAAATATCTACACCCGGAAAAAAAAGAACAAGGATAAGTGGAAAAATTGATTTAGAAGCCGTAAGATGAGAAAAGTTTTAGAACATATTTTATTCGATAATTTTTTACATAGAATTTTTATTATTTATATTTTTTATTACATAATTAATTAACGAGTTCATTTGTAGAAACATCTTTTTTCAAAAATAAACTTTTTTATTTATGCACATTAAAGACTGGTTGCATCAACTTCCTTTATAGCAATAGTTCATAGATTCTTACGAGAGCGAGTTGTTTGATCGGTGGAAAATGCAAAATATCTATACTTTGAACGAAAGATTATAAACCAAGTTGATACAACGGCCCTAAACCGATTGATATCCTTAGCTTAGGTGTTACTGAGTTAAACATGGTGGTCATGATCATTAGGTATGAGACACCGAATAAAACCGGTGCCACACTGCGCGGATCTTCCGCCGCGACTCTTCTGTCGTGGAACATCGCTACATTTCTTTCCATACAATATGCGCTTATTAAACACACTACGCGGATGATCGGTCGATCTATTTGCTTTGCCGATTTGGCGCAACGGAAAAGACGCGGCGGAAGATCTGCGTAATGTGGCGCCAGCCTAAAAGAATTATTATTGTTTGGTTTTTTTCCTAAAAATTGTATTTTTCTTTGATTTTGAAAAAACGCCATTTTGTGACGTTGTGTATTTTACGAATGTATATTTTGATAAATTTATTTGTACGTTAGTTTACATTTTTTGTTTTTTATCGTGTCGTATACTGCTTAATAACTAATTTAAGAAAAAACGAATTTGCAAAAAATTCCCTACAAATGAGATAATTTTTAGACTATCGGCAGTACCACAACGATTGGGACGCCCTCCTTTATTCTCCAGATAAGTTGGACGGACTATACGTATATAGTCCGTCCAACTTATCTGGAGAATAAAGGAGGGCGCAGGGTCCGGACAGTCCATACAACGTAATTTACAGAAATTTCCAACAGAGGGCCGCCATTATAGTTATGTACCTTGTCGCTACTGCAGCACCATCGCGCCCGATTTTGGCCTATCGTCCAATGCCATCTATACGTGCATCACACAAACAAGAATCGTAGAAGGCATGGTTTGAGCCTCAAATAAAATGGTTTGAAGGTCGAATTATATTTTTCATCGCAGTTTTAATGCAAGATGGTTTGAGCCTCGAATAAAATGTAAAAAAAAAAATCCGTTATCATCTCATTCTTCAATGTTCATTACTGTCATGCATTTACGTAAAATAGTATATACCTGTGTATACATATTCCTAAATTCTTTCTTTACACCCAGGTTGAAAAACGAAAAAATACCGTCAAGATACAAGTATTTTAATATTATTTGGTGTTTTATTAGTAATCAATTTCTGAGAAAATGTTACTTATTTTGACGTAAAATTGTTCGTTATTTGTCATTTTTATTGATTAATATCAA
>JADDOH010015223.1:0-31221 GCA_016648135.1 Agrypnia vestita
GATTTATTGAATACCGATTAATTAATTAAACTAACGTACAAAGTCGCTTAACACTATTAAATGTAACTGTATTCTTTAAAGTAAACTGTTTCGCAAATTTATCACTCGTAAATAGACACTTTATATTCGCTTTAAAACTTTATTCACTGTTCACTAGAATATTCCATCCAATTTCCGCACTTTTTTACTTTGCTTCGGTTTATTTCGCTACGTAAAAAATTTCCAGAATATCGCTGTCGAAATACCACTCGCTTGGCCTCTCGCAACTCGCCGCTACCGCTCGCTTGGCCAGCCTGGCCCGCAGCTCGAGACTGCCTTCGTTTTGTTATCGCTTGTCAAACGCGCGCGCCCAAAAACAACTCACTCGTCCTTACTCCCGTGTGCCGTATTTATATTCGCTAATGCTGAAATTCCTAGATGTTTCCCGCGTTTTCGAGAAGTTCCTCGCGGTTTCCAGACTTTTGTAGATGTTTCTCGATGTTTATCGTAAGCCGTAGATTATGCTAGGCCGTTCTGGAATCTTCGGTAGTAGTGTAATCTTTTTAGCCTCGTTTCAATATGTGTGTTCTGGGAACGCAATAACTGGATTAATCCACAGAGGGATTTTATTTTATTTTATCTCTATTTTTTAGGAAAATAAATCAATTCTAAAATTATATTGAACAAAAGATGTCTATATCTACAAAAGAGATGTTATAGGTGGTCGCGCCAGTATGCATATGTATTTTTTTACAATATGTATATGGAACGCCTGTGCATGAGCGGGGTAGGCAAACTCTCTACCTGTTATCGGACGGATGGACAGAGGTCCCATTTACTAGCAGCGACATCTATGTACTGTTTCATAGGAATGACAAATTTCAATTATAGATGGCGATAGTTGTATCAAATTATGTAAATAAGGTTCGTAAATAACATACCTACAACATTCCACATTTGAAGTGTGATTGGTCTTGGACGGAATAGGCAAATATAATATTATGCGAAGTGATCACCTTCGCCAGTCTTGAAATAGATAGTAAGCTCTACAAACGCCAAAATTATGAAAATTGTATAAATGGTGTAGTCCGCAGTAGACCATCTATAGACAGCTAGGTAAATTTACCTTGTAAAACTTTGTATAGATTGGAGACTATGGCCCTTACAAAGAAAAGTGTAGAAAAGCTCAAATGCACGCAACGATCCATGGAGAGATCCATGCTTGGAGTAAGCCTAAAATGACAATGGGCAGGACACGTTGCAAGACAGGATACTACAAGATGGCCTCCCAGAGTTCTGAAATGGAGACCTTGGGAAAATAAAAGAGGCATCGGAAGACCTCAAAAGAGATGGGCCGATGATATTGTCGCTGTGGGGGGAAAGAAATGGAAAAAAAAGGAAGAGGCCTGTATCCAGCAGTGGAAAAACGAAAGCTGATGAAGAAGATTAAGAAAAAACTTTTATAATAAATTGTCTTATTCAAATTAATCTGTTTCAGTATAAATTGTAAGGTAAATTGTAATTAAATATAAGGTAGATGACTATCGGGCAAGTATGCCCTTAAACAGTTTACAGATGGCCTCGCTGATAAATGAAACTTATATTTTTAAGCTATATTCTTTTGGCATATTTAGGGTAATTTTTTTAGTGTAACGTACGCAGCAGGTAGCGGGAATACGAGACCACAAAATGCGCGCTCATCCATTACTCTGTCAAAAATTTGTTCACTTGAAAATAGTGTTCCAGTAATATAAATAATGTACTGTCGACCATCTTGAATCGAGCACCAATCATAAAGATGCTCAATTCAAAACCTGAGAAATGATTGGACGATTAAAAGTGATATTCGAAAAATTATTAATCGCAAAAATGACGTAATTATCAGATATTCGCTTTCTAAACAAAAAAAAAACACATTCATTCATTCGACATTCAACTGTCAAAGTTGTATTGTTTCAAAACTTTTGAATATGGAACCGTTTTAGGCCGAAAATCTATAAAACATGAAAGTGGGTAGGGACTTTTTTACTCCCTTTATATTAACTCGTGGCGTCTGCTCGCTTGACGAAAAAATTTTGAATCGATTTTTAACCCTTTTCCCGTGATCCAATCGAGCTGAAACTTTGCAAGCAGACTCGTGGCGACGATCAAGAAGATCTATCAAATTTTTGTTAAAAAAAGTAATAAATTTTTGGAATTTTCAAATTTTTAATGTTTTTTTCATACAACTTACAAAGTTGTATGAAAATATTTCAACGTGTCTGGTAAGACACGGAACCTGATTTTAGTATAATTTTGGATTTTTTGAAAAATTTTTATTACTCCCTTTCGTAGCTCGACCGAAGCCCAACGCGTAGGTTAAGCGCCGAACCAGTTTCCACTAGTAAATGAGAAAGGGAGTATAATAAAAACTTGGTATTTATGGGTAAGTTTTTTTTTGATAATGCACACATTTTTATGTAACGCATCACATGTGAACTCGTCCTTTTGTTGTTAATTGGAAGATTTAGAACCCGCGTACTTCTAGCAAGTAACTATGAGAATCTACAACTTCTGCTGAAGTAAGTAGTGGAGTAGTAGGCGTGTAAGACTTTCAGATTAGAACTTAATGCAAGTAAAACAAAACATTTGTTCATTAGCAAACTGAGGCTGGTTTGCTACAAAAGTCGTAGAAGGAACAAAGAATTGTGAAACTGGGTTTCAATATAAATTACACTTACCGAAGAAATAGTAAGGCGACTTGGAGTATTTAAGATGAATTCGAATGAAGATAAAATGTTTCAGATGAAAACAGAAAAAGAAGTATTAAAATAATTAATTAAGATAAATTACAGATAAGAATGCATTATGTTTCTATTACTATTCATTGAAATTGTGAATTTGGTATCGTCACGAGGTATTAGAAACCAAAAGAAGTTGCGAGCTGTCAAGACTTCTCGTAATTTATCACTCTGTTATACTGACAACAACACTATGGAACACTCTGTAATCTTGTGATCTCTGGAACGCCACGTAATTATAAAATAGAATGCCGTTGGTAGCGTCGTCATTTATTGGCATATTACATACTTAGGAATTTTTATTTTTAAATAATAATTTAGGTATTTTTATTTAAAAAAACTAACTTAAATTGAGTGAGTAAAGCCTCAAAATACGGGAATAAATAGAATATACTGTTTAAAATTAACTCTTTATATAAATAAAAATGTTTTAAAATCATCAAAAGACGGAAAATTTTCTTACAAATTTAAAACATTATTACTTTATTAATATTAAATATTTCTTAATTTCCTTAGTAACGATTCTAGATAATGAAGTATACTTTATACGTACATATAAATATTCATTATAACTTTGCGCAGTCTAGGACACTAAAAGCGTTTTTTTGGCCGCGGCCCGTCGATTAATGCTTATATTTTCCTAATTATTGTAAATAAAGTTCAGTTTATTACTTTTGTATAATAACAAACGTTTTATCTAATTTATTGTCCTAAAAAAATGTAGTCTAGAATATAAATTAATACTAAACATTTTCACATTTTCGTAAAAAAAAATCGCCGAAATATGCATTTGCAGTGAATGACCAGCCTTAATGCGACATCCCAGCGATAAAACCGTAGCTAGCGGCAAACCAATGTAGCTAGTCTGAGTAGCGTTTAATCAACGCAATATTAGAAGCTCCTACCGGCGGACGAGAAGTTCTTGTACGTGCGAATGTTGAACTGAATTCTCTAGATAGTAATCTAAGCAATAAAAACAGCATATATTAATGCGAATTAAGAAACAGTCTAATGATAAGTGTGATGTCCTTCTTATCGTATCTTGATTTCAGGATTATTCCAATAAAATATGTGGTCGGTTACTCTTGATTTATTGGTGGCAACAATACGTTATACAGAGGTTACAATGAATAACAGCGGTCGATCTCGATATAGTGGTATAAAAAGCCTGGAGACGACATGCGCGCGCTCTTTCATGCCTCGCGACATACGTCCCTCAGATCTATTACAATAATTATGTGAAAATTCTGGAAACATTAAATGACAATGAATTTTTTTTTTTTTTAAATAGAGGTGTGAACACGGAATACGTGTCACATCAATATTCTTACTATTTTCAAACTAAGCTAAACGCTTGTGCTATGAAAATAGGACTAACTTGCTAGTCTGGAGTGAGGTTCGAACACGCGACCTTTGGATCACGAGGCCAGTATCCTAACCACAAGACCAACTAGCTACTCAATTTTAGAATTTTAGAACGATACTCCGATTTAACTGATGTTCAGTGACTTTTTGCGTGAAAAAAAATTTGTGACAGTATTCACTGGGAAGACAGGGAAATTCTTCACCTACCTGGGTACTGGGTCTCCCTTTTCCTCTCTCTTTCTTTCGTGCGATGTGCCCACATCTGAACATCGTGTTATCTTGTCTTCTTCTACATCGCAGATCGCTTGTCTCCACTCTATACAAAGAAATCAGAACAACAAACTTCTCGTGATTTTTTATATGATCGACTTGGCATTTCCGGTGCATTTCCGCCAAGATCTCCACCCTCCAGCTTCCCCCGGCTGACGATCACATCGACTACCCCACCGACGTCTTCGAGAGCCATGAAAAAATAAATTGCTTGCTGCACCAATTGTAAGCGAAAATTATTAGCATTTTCAAGTATTTTCCCAGCTCCAACGAGACGGGAAATTTTCCCGGAGTTTGTTTATTTTTTATTTCACGTCGAGGCTAAGGTAAATATTCAATTTAATTTAATTATCTTAATTTACTGATAATTTATGTATACTGAAAATTTATGTATAATTTATGTATAACTTATATGCTCCATCGAGGTCATCAAGACACAGTGCATTGTTCTATTATAGTGGAAATGTCAGAACTAATGCATTAGCAAACTCTGTAATTCCCAGATTACACTCGTTAGGGAATGAGCATGCAGAGGCGGCTGACATTGTTGCTGATAGTATAACTGTTTATAGGACAAAGCTTATAGAATTGTTTACATCCCAACAAAATGGAAATGGACAATAAATCTTTCTATTTTACCTTTAACTATTATTATTTGTACCTTTAACGTTATTATTATTTTATCTTATGTTTTTATGTTTTTCTTATGTTTTTCTGTATTATTATTATTATTACCTTTTAACTATTATTATTGTAACTTTTAACTGTATTTTTATTTTAACTGTCTTGTGTTATTTTTTTTTTTAAATTATTCTGTATATTGTAAAAGCCCATAAGGGCGTTAAATAAATAATAAATAAATAAATAATAATTTCCTCTCCTGTCGTTACCAGCTTCTAAGGGTTATCATCTTCTCTTTATCAGAAAAATTGTAAGTTGCCTCTTAGGGCCGGTTGCTTCAAGTTGGATTAAAGTAAGCGTTAGTGTAAATCATAGATATTTACGAAAATGGATCGTCTGATTGGTGGAGAAAACAAAAACCTATGCTTTAAACGAACGCTTACTTTGATCCAACTTGAAACAATCAGGCCTTAGATAGCTTGTAAACAGTCTATCACGAATCTTTATAGGTACTGATACACATGCTCATTAGTGGCACATGAGCATGCGCAGTATTGCGCTTCTTGAGCTATTGCCACTTAGTAGCATGTGTGTACGCACATTGCTAATAAAGAGCACGCTCATTACTAATGTCATTCACCATAAGAAGGGGTATCTTTGAACATGTGTGAACATACTTGCTTATAAGCATGCTAATATCATTCGCGCTATTTGCGGCTAGTATCGATTATCAATGCGATCATCTCAGTCCGCGACAGATGAAACAAATATGGCGCGTTGGGGAAATGACAAAACATTACTTTTCGTGACTTATTATAGGAATCACGAATGTCTGTGGAATACTCGGTCACCGCTATGTAAAAATAATATAGCAAGAAATAATGTTTATAAAACTTTATTAAAAGAGATGAATATGTTTTAAATCTTACAATAAAAATTATAAAAACTAAGATCAAAAATATACAGATGAAAATTCGGGAACTGTTTTGATTTATTGGTTTACCTGAATTTCCTATTTCAGTTTGCAAAGTTACCATTTTGAACAAGAGCGTCTCTATTCTATGACTAGAGCATGCCAGTAATAAGCATGTGTGTTTGACTGTCAGCTTTAAGCACGCTCATTCATGAGCATGATTAAAATAAGCATGCTAATAACGAGCAAGTGTTTACAGTTATTAGAGAATGCTAGTTTTGAATATGCTAATGAGTATGCTCAAAATAAGCATGTATATCAGTACCTTATCAATATTTACTATAATTTAAAATCCCTGGGGGTTCAGGGTCAGAGAAGATAGAACGCCATACGCTATACGATTGTTAATGCTTTTAACAGGACCGTCTTCTATATGATATAAGTGATAGTTTGTGCATGGACCTCTGTTCCTGTTGCCTATTTTCTTAATAATCCTCTCCTCACTCACATATTCCTTTCAGCGACTCTCTCTTCATCATTCATTTTACTCTATCATTAGAATGGTTGAATCAAATTACGCACTAAGTACCATGACCTACAAGCCGAGGAAAGCAAGATACAGTGAATAAAAATGCCATATATAAGTTTCTATGAGTTTTTTTTTAAAAATCTATACTATACATCCTTCTTGTCTTTTCTTAATACATTTTTTTAATTACAGGAAACACAGAAACAAATTTCTGTCTTTACTGTAATTAAGTTGCGAAATATGCATTTCAAACAACTCCCAAGTACCCACCGCTATTTCCTATGAAAGGCACTAAGTTCAACGTGTGTGTAGTTTAACATTAGGTAAATACCCCGAGCATATTCAAACAGTATCTCTTGTCCGTAACAAAATACCGGGATGAATGTTAATTGCAAAACACAACACACAAAATAAATCATACCTCATTTACTGGTGGATTTTTTGCTGGAATGATATTCAGAGTTATTGATGTATATTCCAGGCCTTGTGTTTTTCTTCTTTTAACTTTTCTTTGATGTTTGTATGGGGAGCTCACGCGACGCGTACCCTACTTGGTCAGCCATTTTCATACAATCTGAAGTTAGCGGACCATGGCACTTTTTAAAATAATACGCCGTGGTACTTAGCGAAGTCGCGATATTCAAACAAGCTTAACGGCTAAATGCAACATTGCAGGGACATAATGCATTACTGGGGTTGGTGGCGATGTCATATAGAACTGGATACTTAATTTGAAAAATGAAATTTTGGTACTTAATGCCTATTTTACTGCAACCATTCATTTGTTTACCCTTTCACTCTGTAGTATATTGATTTGTTGTATACGCGCCTAAATGACCGCACTCAAGGGTAGTTCTAGCTGACATAAAGTATATTTACACTGCAGGGGTTGATCACCAATTTCCGCTACTTTAAATAAAAACTGATTGTATATAGGATCAGAGCCGGAGGGTGAAGTACTTTCCGCACCCCGAACTCACTAAATTATTTATTACATTTAAACAGATCTATTTTTCCGCCAGTCAATAAGAGTGCACGCTTACCTTTGTGGAATTCATACCACAATGCAGAAAACCACCAATCTAGGCCACAAATACACGCAGTGGCAAGGAATGCCACATAAGCAAATAGAGGCACGAGCAAGACCCGCGCGACCGGCATGTCATTACACCATCAGCATTTCGGACGATTTCTTTACACTCACATAGAAGACTCCTTTGTTTGTAAATCATATAAAAAGAGGCAGACCTCCAACGGGTGGCCGGAGGCTATAGCCCTTAGAGTATCTATCATTGTCTGTATAATCACACTCATGTATATTTTGTACTTGTTTTATCGAGATAATAAATCATCAAATATTCAACGCCTTTGGAGCTTTTCCCTCGCATGACGGTGGTGACCCGAAAAAGCAACTGCTCCAAACCATCTCCAAGCCACCCAAACATTATTTGTCTTCCATCTATTACCATTTTTTCGGTCGTGGTATACGGTGGGTCTAAAAATATCGAAATTCGGTAATGTTGGTCGATGGCAATATTGTACAAGAGCCACCTGTATCAAATGGTTCTATTAAATGGTTGAGACGCAACTTGAACTGGAAGAAATTAGATAGGATCTGGTCTACCTCTGTTTCTTCTTGATGTTTAACGCCTTTATACACCCCTTCTCTTGTAGAAATGACAACTGCCTCCTGATGTTGACTGGGAATCATGCACTCGATCTGTTAAATTGAAACGGCTTGTACAGCGACATCTCGCGAACATAGTATTTCAAGCGTCAGGTGATTCGACCTTCAACGCGTTTTAAAGGTAACTACCGATCCAACTCCACACTGGTGTCGATGCGGTCCGGCCAGAGGAAAGCAGAACGAAAAGCGGAATAGAACGAGATGGAATATATTATAAGGTCATGTTACGAGTTCTGTCTCAAACCAGGCGCTAACGATGATATGCATCAACAGCCACCCTTAGCAAAAATAATTCAAAACATGAACAGTCAAAGCCCTTTTTAGGGCTGCCAAAAGATATCATATAGCGGAGCGCTAGTGTTAATTAAGAACCAGCTCAAAATTCTAAGAAGTGATAGGTACACAAATATGAAGAAGTCACCGGAAGTCGTATACAGCCTTTGCGGGATTAATTCATTAAAGCCTTATCGTCTAATCGTAGCTGTTAAATACCTATGACAATACCGTACCAGAGCCACCCTGTACAACCATAATTCAAAACATAAACAATCAAAAGGGCTCTTTTCAGGGTCGCCAGAAATATCTAAATTGTCCCACGCCTTGCTTGAGGCTCAAGTTCTGCACGGAACACTAGTGACGGGAAGAACTTTTAATAACAAATGGTGGGCGGCTTTGCGTAGGTTCGCGTTACCAAGTTAGCGCGGAGTTTCCTTCAGATGACGTCACCGGAAGTCGCAAACAGCCGTGCAGGATTTATTCACCAGGCCTTACTGGCTTCCGGTATTAGCTGTAACGGTAATGGTTCCGATTAATAATTCACCGTTAGTACTTCACTTGGCTGGGACGGATTAGTTCCCGCCTATTACGGGATTATTATTAACCAAATGAATCGTATATACGTGCATACTGCGTCGTAAGCAGAAGTGTTCATAGTTAAAATGTGCGCAAAAAGACACATTGATAAAATGATGATGATAGATCTAAGCGCACAGATCAGTACGTTAAAAGACTCATTAGAATGTGCGATGATACATTAATTTTATTTGAAAATAATATAAATGACCCAAGGGGTCTATCACTTTAACAATTTCATTTACATTAATAGAGTAAAAAATATAATAATGGATAATGATATTCTCGGGTTTTCACGGCCGTTCAGAATCTTCTGTATAGTCATCAACCCTGATGATGAACCGTGCAATGGGATCCGAAACGACGACCAGAGAGGTCACATATACATGGCAGAATATCCCAGAAAACTATACACAGAAGGTAATGGGTAATGGTTAAGAGAAAGTAGATTAAATTTATTTGTTACAAAGTTTCTTACATTAATATATTTATATATTTATCTTATATATTTATGTATTTTTTATATTTGTACATATTTATCTGTTTTCATAGAAAACAAAATGTACTTCTTAGGGCCGGCTGTATCTACTTGGAATATAGTTGTATCAATTAAGACACATTTATAACATAGTTAAAATTCAGAATGTTTCTAGTTTGTCCAAATTTTTCAGAACAGTACTGGATTTTTGTCACAGGGACATCATTAATCAATCAATACATTGTAGATGTCTCACAGAGACGAAATTATATTTTTATGGTAAAGTAGGTATGGAAGTCTTTGGGTGTTCATAGGGCTTATAAACGATGTTTCTTTTTTTTTAATTTAATTCGTAAAAGTTTGGATCGATTTTTAACCCTTCTCCCGTGATCCAATTGAGCTGAAACTTTGCAGGCAGACCCGTAGCGACGATAAAAATAATCTTACAAACTTACTTTTCGTTTAAAAAAAATTAATAATTATAATAGAATTTTTGATTTTTCGAAATTTTAATGTTTTTTTTCAAATTTGAATCAATACAAATTAGTTATGACCCCGATGCGTGCAGTAGGCACGAAATCTGATTCAATGAGAAAGGGAGTATATTAAAAACTTGGTTTTCATGGGTTAGTTTTTTATTAATTGATTGAAACATATATTATCCATTCCAATTAACAAACATAAAAAAGGTTATATTTCACCCACTGTCACATTTTGTGTCACAAACACCACCAGATCTCGTCTCAAAATGTCCGCTTTAGTCCTATACCTGGCGGGGAAAAACGTGAGACGTCTCATAAAAAAATCATACCTCATGTCATAAGTACGAGTTTTCTATGTCTGCCAGAGTTATCTATTGTAATGTAATTTGTCTTAGTAAGCACGTTCAAAACTTGAGTCGTACTTGTAAGTATGATTTTGAGATCGTGCTTGAGAATGACGTCGTAAATTTGATTAGCTTAACGTATGTTCCAAGAAAACATTTACTGGATTTTATTCACAGATGAAATATCATTTATTTATATAAATTATAAAAAATATATTCCGTGGCAAGACGGTGAACCTACTTCTTCATCTTTAGCCTTCATCTTTCCACTGCTGGATATAGGCCTCTTCCATCCTTCCTTGTTATTTGCTAATTGTAGCCATTTCTTTCCCCCCACAGCGGTTATGTCGTCGGCCCATCTCTTTTGAGGTCTTCCGATGCCTTTTTAGTCTCTAAAGGTCTCCAGTTCAGAACTCTGGGAGTCCATCTTTTAGTATCTTGCCTTGCAACATGCCTTGCCCATTGTCATTTTAGCTTCGCTACACGATCCACGATATCCACTACTCTAGTTCTGCGCCTAATTTCATCATTTCTTATTCTATCTATTAGGCTTATTCCAAGCTTGGATCGTTGCGTGCATTTGAGCTTTTCTCCACTTTTCTTTGTAAGGGCTATTGTCTCACTCCATTCGTCATCACTGGCAGTATGCACGATTCAAAGGCTTTTCTTTTTAGGCTAATTGGGATCTCTTTGTTCTCAAAATATGTTTGAGTTTGCCAAAAGCATCCCAGCTCATTCCTATTCGTCTTGGTAATTTTGAACATACTAAATACTGATAGCAATATAATAACGTCACGCAAAGTAGGGTAAGTCATCAGTAACCGCACATTCTCGAATACTACGCAATGCAACGTCAGTCATTCTCTCTCTCGAAGAATCCATGAAAATCCATTACGTACTAAAACACTACATTTGTAAAGTCTAGAACGTTCTATAAGCCCCTCGCCAATTCAAGAACAAATCTGACTGAGAAATGTATCTATAAAAGGAGTCACGCAACGGGGGGTCAGTCGATTCAGTTCGTGACCAGTGTGACCAGTTATTCGTGACGGCGATATTACAACACGCGATACTACAACAGAGCGAGGGACCAGCCGTCATACCAGCGAATAAAGCGAGTAGTTTCCGTGAGCGAACATTGAACGGAATTTACCAGAAGTTATCCAAGCGATAGAAGTAGATTTAACCAGTGCAAATTAGGAAACAGTTAAATAATTTTATTTATTTTTGGGTCGCAATCCTAGGATTGGTCTGCAACAAGCACTCGCCCTCTCCACTCCTCTCTGTCACCTGCCAGCCTCTTCATCTCTTGGTAGGTGCTACAGCGCACATCTCCGATGATCAGGTCTACGTAACTTAATCTCGGGTGGCCTCTACGATTGTGGCCTTCAACATTTCCCTAGACGATGGTTAAAAGCAAGCCCGGACGCCTTATATTATTGCCTATCCAAATTACTCGCTGTTGGGCGATTCTGTTAAGGAGCCGCCTCTTTTCGCCCACCCTACTCAGCACCTCGTCGTTTCGGCTATGTTCAGACCAATGGATCCTCGCCATGCGCCTGTAGCACCACATCTCAAAGGCCGCTAGCCTCCTGGACATGCTCTGGCCGATGGTCCATGTTTCGCTGCCATACATCAGCACACTCCAGACAAGAGCTTTAATCAAGTTTTTCCGAACGTTTAAATCTATGTTGGGGGATTTCAGGATTTTGGATTCTTGGGAAATTTTGCTACCCAAATATGTGAATTCTTTCACTCGTTTGATAGCGACGCCTCTCGAAACAACATTTGTCGACACTTCCAACAACCATGCACTTTGTTTTGTTTTATAAATAAAATAAAGTTAAATAATTAGTGTGTGAAATATTCTGAAGACATTCAGTTACTGAACAATTAAGAACAATGTTATGTGGGTGGGGGCGCGAGAGGATATTTGTTCTCTGGTATTTTTTGTTTTTTATGGCTTTATTTTTATTAAAGGGGTCACCACCAATATTTAAATACTGGGGTATCTAAATATTGGAATATATATATAATTCGGGAAGCAGAGAATAAAAAGAAGAATTTGGAATATACTTACAAGATTTATTTAATTTTGAATACACCGATTTTTTAACAAAACTTTTTAATAAAAACTTAAGACTAGTTATAAAACACTGGATGAACGGGGTGGGGTCTACGAGGAGAGTGTTAGAAATCGCGTCTCTCCCTCTATTTATAGACATTTGCGAATGCTTCCAGAATATTCTCCCAAAAAAGGTATAGGGCTGTGCTGTCTGCGGCTTCAGACATGATCGATATCTTTCGATGAAAATATCGTAAAATATCGATCCAAGCCTCAGACTACATTTAAGTCGTGTTCAGTGACTTTATTTAGTAGTAAATGAAACTAAATTAATTTCCAGTATTTTCATTTGCCTCCCAAAGCCACGTCGCGTGGCAATTTATAGCAAATGTGCTGAAGTCAGAGGCGAAGCTAGCGCGCGCGCACTTTGAACAATTTTTTAATTAAATATCGCTAAAGCATAATTGTCGTAAAACCAGTATCCGGAATTGAGAGGTAGGTAATTAAAACTACCTGGGTCCAGTGAATCTTTCTGCATGATCCAGAAGTTCTAAAACTTTTGGGCCCATCGGAAACATATCGACGGCTCCTATGTATAATATCGTAACCCCCAAATCGACGATTTTTAGTTTTTTGTGTATTTCATATATATTTAATAATATCTTTATTTCCAAGAAAGAAAAAAAATATTTTGCAACAAATAACGTTTTTTTCGGACGTATTTTATCGTATCTCAAACAATCACATATTTTTTACGAAGTATACTATCGTATATAACACTTACGATAATTTTCATTGGAAAATAACATAAGATAATTTTATCGTATGTAACACTTACGATAATATGCGCGAGAAAATAACATAAAATAATTATCGTATGTAACACTTACGTTATTTTACGTCGCGCCTTTTCCGAAGTTAAATGTTGTAAGTCATTTATACGATATTTTACATCGCGTCTTTTCCAAAGTTAAATGTTGTAAGTCATTTATACGATATTTATGTCGCGCTTTTCCGAAGTGTAATATCGTATGTGCATTTCTACAAAAACCTTTAATAATTTCGACTTTTTTGTGATTATTTACGAAACTACAGTATAAAGTAAAATATTGAAACGAAATTTCAAAAAAATTGGGCAACATTTAGATTTATACCGGACGAAAATATGTTCAAATCCTTCTCCTGTAAAATTGAATTTTGTGGGTTACGATATTATACGTAGGAGTCGTCGTTATAGATTCGTATTTTTGCATGTCAATACATGCACAGGGTGCTCATAGCCAGTAGCAAAACTTTACAGAAGTATTCCTGCCTTGATAATGAAACTAAAATGTCATTTAAACATATATTTTGGAAAAAAATAGAAATTAAATATTTATGCGACAGATTCTTATGGTATATCAAAATGTGAATACTATGATAATAAATATTACTAAATTTTATTCTGCTTCCATTTTTAGGTTTATACTTCTTTACTATTGTTATTTGTTACTATCGAATGAGAATAACTGCCACAGAACAGGTTTTACCTAGGGTGGCAGTTATTAGTAACTTATTTTAACAAATGTAAAATAAACAAATAAATAAAATTTAAATAAATTGTGATAGAAATATTACGAAATATATTATGTATTCCGATTTTTTCCAAATAATTGGTTACGTAAAAGTCATGCTGCGATGTTCCCACTGCACGCCCCTGCCTAATATTAATAGTTATAGAGATACGCAATATCAAAGTTTCCATATTTTTTCAATATTTGTAACTTACCTAATTTTTTGCAAAAAATTTAAGTATCATTGCAATAAATTATATCGATTTTAATACGTCGAATAAAATGCTGAAAACCTTGCAAAAATTGAAAATAGAGTTTTTTACAAGGTTTTTATCGTTTGAATATCATATTTTATCATGAATATTTTTAAATTCCCACCTTGGTTTTCCTTTTTAGTCCCTTTATATTAACTCGTCTGCTTGCTTGCTTACCGGCTTGCCGTCAAAAAAAACTTTGGATCGATTTTTGACCCTTTTCCCGTGATCCAATCGAACTGAAACTTGGCAAGTAGACTCGTGGCGACGATCAAGAAGATCTATCAAATTTTCGTTAAAAAAAATTAATATTTATAGTATAATTTCAGATTCTTAGATTTTATTGTTTTTTTCAAATTGGAATCATTAGAAAAGTTTGATTAGCAACGGCGGCCCGATAACGTCGCGGAATATTTTCTAAATTTGAATTACTCTATCGGTATACATAATAGGTACTTCACTACGAATGTCAAAAATCTAAATTGACTGACAAATGTTTTTAGAATTTAATCTTCAAAGCATGAAGTGTCTTATCAAAGCTCAAAACATCTGACATTTTAGAAATATATTAAGTTACTGTAAGTTTAGTGTTATGTTATACGTTTTAATTCGTCTTTAATTGTTGTTATATTTTACAAAGAAAGGGAGTATAATAAAAACTTGGTTTTTATGGGTTACTTTTTACATATATGTTTAAATATATAGAATATTTTTAAATGTGGATATTGCTGTGCTTGCTACCAAATAATGGATAATGTTGCTTTTGCTTTTTATATAATTGGATACAGCTATCTTTTCTATGATGTTTCAATCCAAAATCAAAAAGGAAAACAGATATATATTCTATATTCAGATATATACGTGTAGAAATTTTGAAATTAGAGTTAAGGAACACTTAAGGTGTTTAAATAGTAATAATTATTCTGAATTTGCTAACCATATTTTGGCTATGGATCATTCTTTTGATATTAATAAGGGTTTACAAATTTTACATACAATTATACAAATTATACAGAATCACAATTTGATAAATTAGAAATTTTGGAAATAAGAAAGAGTGTAAATAGTAAATTGAATATTATAAATAATCAGGTCCTTTTTGCAAATAGTTATCTTTTAAATTTATTTTCATGTTAATTAGGTACTTTACATTATCATTTTCCATTTAATATTTTGATCTATACTTCGATTTTTAAATATTATTTTATGTTATCCTGACGAAGAAGCCATTGGCTTCGAAACATGTAGATTTTTTTCAATAAATAAGTGGTTTAAACAAAGTTAATTTATATCAATTAGATATATATTCTATTAAATCTCGAATTCAGTCCATTCTACATTAGTTATTCTCGGTGACCGTATTCAAAACTTTTTTGTAAACATATTTGCTATCGCTGCCTTTGCTTTTAATGGAAACATGATACCTATTAGAAAGGATACAGCTATATTTTATATTAAATCGCGAATTCTGCATTATTTATCCTCGGTATCTGCACTCGAAACAATTTTTTTAACCACATACAGGGTGATTTGAAAAACATTAATATCCTCGCAGGACTATATTCCTGCCTTGATTATGAATCGAAAATGTTCAAGCAACTATATAGTTATGGAGATATGCGACATCAAAGTTTGAATTTTTTTCCGATATTTCAGACTTATTTTTTATTCAACGTTGGACTATAATTACAGTAACTTATATCGAATATGAAAAATTCTTTCCTTTAATACAAGTCAAATAAAATAAAAACCTTCGAATTTCGATTGGAAATTTTTCAAGGTTTTTATCATTGTATTTGACTTGTATTGAAACGAATGAATTTTTCGTAATCGTAACTATTGATGTTAGGTCATAATAGGTTGAACATTTTCGACTCATAATCAAGACAGAAATATAGTCCTGCGAGATTATTAATGTTTTCCAAATAACCCTGTATATTCTATTGAATCGCGAAATCAGTAGGTAGGTACATTCTAAATTAGTTATCTTCGGTGACTGCACTCAAAACATTTTTTTTTAAATATGTATGATGTAGCCTACCTATGCCTTTGCTTTTACATATACCGACCACTCGTTTAATAATATCGAAGCATTTTTATTCAATTTCGTATGAATTAGTATGTTTCGTACATGAATCAGTCCTTAAATAAATCAGGATGATCCTAGCGACCTGTGAGAGTATTATCCTTTGGAATCAGATAAGGTTATCTCCTGGCGGATCCATCTTCATTAGCGAGGGCAAACACAGGACACGGCTGCTGGAGCCGTGTGTCTGGGCATGTTCCATAATTGGCGACCGCCTGACAACATTGTCTCGGTCGGATGCCTTCGTGATACTTGCAACAAAAAGATAGCTCCATGTAAAAACTTAACCCTTTTGAGGGCGAACAATCATAAATGCATTTTAAAAAGTATATTTTTTAACGGTATACAGGGTTATTTGTAAAACATTAATAACCTCACTGGACTATTCTTCTGTGTATAGTTTTCTGGGATATTCTGCCGTGTATATGTGACCTCTCTGGCCAACGTTTCGGATCCCATTGCAGGGTCCATCATCAGGGCTAATGTGGATGATGGACCCTGCAATCCGAAACGTTGGCCAGAGAGGTCACATATACACGGTAGAATATCCCAGAAAACTATACACAGAAGATTCTGAACGGCCGTGAAAACCTAAGGACATTTCTCATTTGACTATATTCCTGCCTTAAATATAAGTCGAAAATGTTCAAGCTATTATGACCTAATATCAATAGTTAAGGAGATATGCGACATCAAAGTTTGCATTTTTTTTTTCAATATTCCTGACTTATTTTTTGCAAAACGTTGGACTATCATTACAGTAACTTATTTCGAATATGAAAAATTCATTCTCTTTAATACAAGTCAAATAAAAAGATAAAAACCTCCGAATTCCAATTGGAAAACATTCCAATTGGAATTTTTCAGGGTTTTTATCATTTTATTTAACTTTTATTAAAACCAATGAATTTTTTGTAATCGATATGAGTTACTGTAATGATAGTTCAACGTTTTACAAAAAATCAGTCAGAAATATGGAAAAAAAAATGCAAACTTTGATGTCGCATATCTCCTTAACTATTGATATTAGGTCATAATAGCTTGAACATTTTCGACTCATAATCAAGGCAGGAATATAGTCCTGCGAGGTTATTAATGTTTTACAAATAACCCTGTATATACAGGGTATAACAGAGCTAGTCTGTAGTAACACAACGATTTGCGTGATTTTTCTCTAAAATCTTGATTATCAGACCTTCAAGTGTTGTAATGCTTTGAAACAATTAGTTGAAATTTAAATTGGTTCATTCAGCTACCTTCTAAACACCCCTCTATTTGCATTCCATCTCTATCAGCACCGCAGGAAGCTTTGCTCACTCTATCGTTAATAACGTAATTACATCACAGGCGATAAATTGGTGATATTTGGCAAACAATTTTCGTCTCAGGGCATCAACAGTAGCGAAGGGAAAAACTTCATTTCAAAATGAAGACTACAACACACACACGTTCACCAGTTTGAAGACTACAAAGTGTACACTACAATTGTAGTAAAAACTACTTGAAGTGAAGCAATTGTAGTACTACGAAATGAAGTGAAGTAAATGAAGTGAAGTAATGAAGTAATTGTAGTATTAATGAAATGAAGTAATGAAATGAAGTAATTGTAGTATTAATGAAGTGAAGTAATGAAATGAAGTAATTGTAATAATAATGAAATGAAGTAATAGTGAAGTAAATTTTTAAATGAAATGAAGTATTTTTTTCCCAAATAAAAATTTGGCGAGCTAAAAAAAAATAAAAAAAAGTTCAACGACAAAATATTTAAATAAATGATGATATTTTCTCCAAAGTAACATTTGGCGACCTAAAAAAAAAAAAAAAAAGGTCCAGACAGATTTCTTCGTTCGATTCCAAAAAATTTTCAAACCATGGGGGGGGGGTTGTTACAGTTTCCAGAGATTTCTCCGTTTAGCTACATCAACTTCCCAAAAATTTTTTCATAACTCCCAAAATTTTTCAAACCGTGTTGTTACAGATTCCAGAAAATTCTTCATATATCTACATCAACTTTCCAAAAATTTCACGTAAAAAATACACTATTTAAAATGTGTTTCTCATACTTTCGATAACTTTGAAGTGTATGTACTTTGTAGTGTTCGCTTTGAAATGAAGTGTACTATTTGAAGTTTATACTTTCAATAACTTTGGTGTTTTTAGTTTGTAGTGTGCACTACACATCAAAATGTGCGAAGTGTGCACTTCAATGTAGTGTAGTACTACATTGTAGTAGTGAGTACAGAGCGGACCCATCACTAATCAACAGATATTATATTTTCAATATATTTATTTATTGATAATATGTATATTACAAACAAAATGTTTAAGGCATACATATTAGGAAGTATATATCAAAATAAAATAATAAATTGAAAATAACATAAAATCTGGTCAAAGGTGTAGGAGAATCCCGCTTCGGAAAACCCCCTCAGACACGTGGAATATATCAATACCCAAAGCGATTTTGTTCAGCATAGCTGTGGCTCTTCCAACAGGCATAACCATCGGCAGGTTGGTCCTGTATATTGGAATGTGAAATAATCTATGCTGACGATGTCTAATGTGATTATCAGGAACATACAAACCAATGCTCTGCATAATTTCAGGATTATCGATCATACCGCTCAACAATCGATAAAAATGTGTAATCAAATACACATTCCTTCTAGTCTCTAGACTATTGTAGCCAAGCATACCCTGGAGAAACTCGGTTGGGTAAAGCCAAGGATAATGCCCGTACTCTCTCATGTAGAGATATCTCAGAAACTTCTTTTGGACTTTCTCCACCATAAGAGAGTACTTGCCCTCATGTGGCCCCCAGATCATCGAGCCACTCTCGAGTCTACTCCGCACCAAGGAGTTGTAAAGAGTTCTCTAATATAGGACCTCGCTGTCGCGTAACGGAAGTTGTCGTATTAAATACAGAAATTTGGTCGGGCACCACTAAAGAAACCGTGCAGTAGTGGCGGCCGTTCTATCTGTCAAACTGTCAGACGGTAATATCGGTCCATTATTCGCTTGTTCAGCTTCGCAAAACTTTAATACTTCATTGGCAATTGTTCTTGCACCATACCGGGCTGTTTAGGATGTTTTGGACATAATAATTCAGTGTATATTGGTAACCAAGATGTCACAGCTCGCGCTCAAAGACGAGAATGAACTGAATGACAGGGCGAGGGGTTACCGCCGGGTGCGGGCGGGGCGGGTTTTAGTTCCAAATTCGCCGCATGCCAAGTTACGTTGGGCAAGCAATAAAGGTTCTGATTACGGTCGTTAGGTATTTAACTGTAACTGGTTCAGGATATTTTATACAAACCGTATGTTTTTCCGAGAAACGATTCTCGACGTTTCGTTGGATTCTTATTCAACGCCATCAGGAGGACGACGTAGAGGGCGGACCGATTACTGTTTCCGAGGGCGTAAATTATATGCACTTTGTTGTGGAGTGTTCACTTCTTCTACGATAGAGGTCGCCAGTGTACAATATGTACTAGTTATGTCGGCGGACATAACTACCTCCGCGGGTAAAGGTCGTCCTCCCGATGACGTTGAATAAGAATTCAACGAAACGTAGAGAATCGTTTCTCGGAAAACATACGGTTCGTATAAAATATCCGCAACCAGTTACAGTTAAATATCAACAGATATGAATAAAATGTATTCAATCAAGATTAATTTATTTTCTGTAACATGTTTGTGTAGATATTGTTAAAAGGATGAAAACATGGAATCATCTAAAGGAACCTACATCTAACATACCAATCTGCAATTGTGGAGGATTTGAGTTTTGTGATCAACAAGTGATGGAAGAAAATTAATTAGGATATATTATAGAAGTCTCACAGAGACGAAGCTATTTGTATACGAGGAACGTGGATGAAAGTCTCTCATACGATGGCCCAGGGCATACAACCTGTATGAGCTGACTTAAGTGATCACTGCAATCACAATGCAACATTGTCGACATTTTGAAAGTTCTATAAACAGGGTGTAACAGAGCTAGTCCACAATACTTTACAAGTGGATTCCTGCCTTGATTGTGAGTCGAAAATGTGCAAGCAACCGTGACCAATATCAAAATTTGCATTTTTTTCAATTTTTCTGACTTATTTTTATGAATTTTTCATATTAGATATAAATCACTGTAATGATAGTCCAAGGTTTTATAAAAAATATTGATCAAAAATGCAAATTTTGATGTCGCATATCTCCTTAGCTATTGATAGGTCATGGTTGCTTGATCATTTTCGACTCAGAGCAGGAATCCACCTGTAAAGTATTGTGGACTAGCTCTGTTACACCCTGTATATGTTCGAAATCAAGGAATCTTTCGTATATTTCAATGGTGTATGCTAGAGATATCTGTTGTTTTTTCTCATTAATTAACTGGTTCGTATACATAGATTTTACAACTGGTAATGATACCTATGTATTTTAATGTTTAAAGTATGTTCTTAGAACATTAGAAGGTAAACCAGCTCCTTCGGTGTTTTAACTAATATCGCGATGAATATAGAAAGGATCTATTGCCAGGATAACTGGAATCCACAGTAAAACTCCTGAACGTTCTTCCATGTGTATTTGTTACGTAAATTAAAACAATATGTTGGGACAAGTTTCACTTTTTCACTCGTAGGTTTTGTTGACTCTCACTTTTTACATCATATGTGGGGTTTAAAAGCAAAAAATTGCTATAAAAGCAAAGGCAGCTATATCCAAAAATAATTGACAAATTAATTATTTAAAAAGGATTATTAATTTATCGTGTATATCTGAATTCGAGATTTTATAGGAAACAAGTTTTTGGAAGGGATAGATACCTACATAGAATCTAGAATTCCGCATTAAAACGTTTTTGGATATTTCTGCCTTTTGCTTTTATACTCCACATTTAGTGTTCTTTTCAATTAATTTCATTTGTATATTTTTTATTTGCAATAATGTTTTTTTTTTGATAATTTTGAGTTATTTTGAATTTGTGATTGTTATTTTGATCGTATTATTTCTAAATAGTTCAAACTATAAGGATGCCTCTTTGTTTTTTAATATATTTTCAATGGTACTATATACCCTAAGCACACACAAAAAAGAAAATAAATAAAAAGGTCAAAAAACTTATAGCGACTATCAAACGAAGGAAAGCCGCATACTTTGTACAAAATTTCCTGCGATCAGGCATATGATCTTTTTAATCAATAAAGGATTGTATATGAATAGGAAAAATGAAGGATATTGAAAACTAGGTAATTAAAGAACTGTCGTCAATGTATACGGTCGACGGTTTGCTAAGGGTTAGGCTACAGCGAGACAAGATACAAGGTAAGTAGTTAAAATCATGAAATCAAAAAAGCGAAATCCCCATTTCATTATGACTAAGAAACGAGTGAATAACCTAGCAGCGGATTTTCCTACCAGGGGAGACCGATATGCTTGCTTCTTTGATCTGATTGGCGAATAAATTCAGCCAATCAAAACACGATTACCCCGCAAAATACTGTTACAAGACGTGGCTTTGGGAAGCAAATGAAAACACTGGAAATTAATTTGGTTTAATTTATTACCAAAGAAAGTCACTGAAATCGAGTTGAATTGTAGTACCGTTCGTAATTTTACAGTCGCTAAATACCATCTGAATAAATTAATGTATATTATTGATGTCTCACAGAGACGAAACTATATTTTTATGGGAAAGTAGGTATATAAGTCGTTTTTTTGGTTTACATAGGACTTACGTCCTATCGTATGGTTGGCTTAAGTGATCACTTTACACATATGTAACGTTGGCCATTTCCACCCATGATAGAATATACCATGTCTACTAATTTTTTGGAAGTTGTATAAATTTGAATTGCATGCCACATTTCACATGTGTGTTGTAACCACCTTTCATACTCAGCCTGTGACAGCCATTTTCAGTCCCCCTAAATCCCCACAGATGTCGATAATTATTTTAATATCGTTAATGTCGCTAATGAGAAATCTACAATTGATTTACGGAATTTTGAAATCCAGCACTAACCGTTCTGAAAGATTTGAACAAACTCAAAAATATTCTGACTATCTGAATATTTCACATTTCTTATGTATATTCACTGTTTCTCAATTCGCACTAATTAACTCTGTCTCTATTGCTTAGATCATTTTCGGTAAATACCGTTCAATATTCGCACGTAGAAACTACTCGCCCCGATTTGTTCTTTCCTTCACTTTCGCTGGTTTCACTGAGAGCCACACTGTGTTTGTGGCTACTAATATCGCGTGTTGTAATATCACGAATCACTGATCTCACTATTTTACGCTACGACTGTCGCACTGCCCGTTCATAGGGCCTTATGAACAGCCAAAGACTTCCATAACTATTTTCCCAAAAAAAATTTAATTTCGTCTCTATGAGACATCTATAATATACCTTGATTAAATATTTTTTTGTTGATTTGATTTTTTTGTATGCCTTTCTAATTGATTAATAAATTTGGTTATATATTCACAGAGCTTTGTCCTGAAATTGCAACTTCACAATAAGAATGTGTTATTGAATGTAATATATATGAGTTGCGTCAAATATGTTGAAAAATTAAAATTAATTAATTGATTTAATGTCTAAAGACAGATACACAAAGTAATTTGTGATAAATTTTCAAGTATTTGATTGTAACATTGTGGAAATTCATTTTTAATATTTTTTTAAATGAGGGTAAACACAACACTGTTTTATTCCACTATATATACAACACTAAGACCTAACCTTATTACAAAAAGTGGATTTCTTAAAATGTATAGTACATGTTAACCTATTAATAATAATGAGACTTACAAATAAATTCGATATATTGGCTGAAAGGTACAAGGCTAATATGGGGTAATGCACCTTCCCGGATCCGAGGGGATCCGGTTTCGAATTCCGGTAACAGCAAAATATTTTTTCCTTGATTTAATTTTTCTGTATGTCTTTCTAATTAATTAATTAATTTGTTAACAGACCGTTTACATCCCTTCATATATTATGATTTATGGTCGCAGTCCTCAGTTTGTTTGGGCCCGACTATACGTCACAAATTTTTCGTAATTAGTTCCGTTGGTATCCAGGCCAACAGAATATTTTTTAGAAATATAGCTGCATTATGTGTTTTACTATCTAAATTATATATTTTTTTATTTAATTTAATATATGGTAAAAGTATCAATTCTTATATATTTACATATCAAATTGTCATTTTTTAAATATTTTATAGTCATGTAGACATCATCAGTGAAGAAAAGCTCTTGAGTCTGATGAGGGAGCCACATTTTTCATTTTATATATAGGTACATATGCGAGTCATTTAATAATACGGCAATAAAAGATAATTTGATAATGAATATATAAATGATTTTTGAATTGAAGTTTGATTTTAGGAAGGCTTTAATTTTTTTGATTTGCTCTGAAAAGTTACTTATGCAGCATATCTCGGCAGGTATATTATTATAGTAGTTAATGGCTTTATAAATATAGTGGTTCTGAATTTGGGTTGTTTTAAATTTAGGCATTATGAATTGGCTTTCACTTCTCATAAGCTTGAAGTATTCCTGGTTTATGTAAGGTTTTTTTCTTTGCATATTTTCAATGTGGAAACTTCCTTGAAGATATCATCCACGTTCGATACTGGAAACAATTTAAAAATATATTTTGTTAAAAAGGTAGATAATTTTTTTAGTACTACTTTCATAATGATCCTTGTGATATTTTTCTTGAGTTTATATTTTTTTATAAGAAATTCCTCATCCGATAAGGCCGGCCGCGCTTTGGATACGAATATATACGTACGTATTCGTACGATTATTTTCGTACGTGTGGAGCGCGCACATTAATTGCGTCTTGCGTTGTCACGATCAGTTACTTTGCGCATTTCTCCAATGACGTTTGTGCCAAATGAATAATCTGTATCTTATGGAAAACTCTTTTATGGCAGACTTAAATAATGACAAATTTCATGATTATCTATCTAATAGATTCACAAATGTAGTTGAATCACTTTGGTCCCACAAACATTTGTGGTCACGTGTCAAATTGACAAATTTTTCAATATCCATCGTACGAAATCGCAAAAATTTCCGAACAAATCCGGATCGTGTCGGACGTCGCATCTACACGTGCGTACACGCACTACTAAATCATGTACAGCGTGCCATGTTCAATACTACTTCGAAGGTCAGGAATGTACTTGCGTATTCGTACGTATACCTCAGGCGCGTGCAGTGAGAACAAGAAGCATGACTTTTATTTAACCGTATATTTGGTAAAAAATATCGAAATTAAGTATTTATCTGGCAAAATATTATGAAATATTAATATCTGAATAATCAATATATATATATAAAAAGAAACCCGTGTTTCCCTATCCGCCAAGTTTTCTTCACAACCATATACTACCACCCCCTGGTGGTTATGGTGGTGGATAGCCCTTGGTGTCCCATTGAAAATGTGCGAGTTTGGTGGGGGTGGCTGAGCGTGGGTGGGAGTGGGTGACGAAAATGTGCATTCTAGCACATTGTTTTGTTATGGGAAGGCCGCAAATGCTTCAGATTGTTTCAAAATAGGCGCGCCGACTGTGTCGGTGAGTGAAGAAGGTTTCGGAAAACCTGCTGTAGAAAGTTCTGGAAGGAGAAGGTTCTAGAAAAATCTATAAGGTTCTAAACTGAGTGGCGGAATGTGTCGGTGTTTCTAAAAGGTTCCTGTACATTCGAATTTCTTGAAAGTTCTGGAAGGAGAATGTTCTAGAAGCTTCGCAAAAGTTCTATGACGATTCAAACAGTAATCTACGCGTGCGAAGCCGCGCGGGCACAGCTAGTATGTTAATTATTGTGATAGGAATATTATGAGATATATCTCTGATTTCGGTTCCTTTTCAAAATATATGGTTAAGAAAAAGTCATGCTTCTTGTTCCCATACGAAAACGCATCCAGGGTGCGGCCGGCTGTATATGAGCAGAGAGTGAACGATGACGTAAAACACATTTTTAATAATTTTTGTACTTAAAATATTTTAACGAATATGCATTTTATTTTTATAATTATTATATTTATATTTATTTTAAATAAGTGTTGTTTTTCGGTAACGTCATTTTTAAATAATTAAGGCTCTCGCCTCAAAGGCGGAACGGATTATTGGCTGCTTACCCCCGCCCCGGCCGGGCCCGCCGCTGGTGACAGTGTGTCTGTGGAGAGGAATCTGCGGCAAATATTCAGCCGTGGGCTGACGTGTCCCGCGGTGCTGCGCTGCCCAGTGGCGTGTCACGTGAGATGTGATCAAAGCCTGCGAATAATTTAAACTACGAAACAATGCGGAATTGCGGAGCACGTGTACACCGTAACTAGGGATGAGAGCCTCCAATCCGAATATTCTCATATTCGAAACTCGAAAATGTTCGCCTGCTTTTAGGTATTCGTCAGTCAAATACTTTAAAAAGTATTCGTAAAGTATTCGCTCATATTTATATTATATCTTTATATATAATATCTTTCAAAACGAAACAAAGGTTTACGAACTCTGAAAGTCATTTGCAATGGGCTATATAATGAAGCCGTAAACCCCGTAAATTGTCGGTCGTCAACAATGGTTTTTTCATAAATACTTGAGCCGACAAACAAGAAGTTATATACGAAATAATTTTAAAAAAACTTGCACGTGGGATGTGAGATATGAAGTAATATAAACATATCTAAAATTTTGTCGGTTATCGAGAGAATACTGACTCGTCTGTATCTAATTTTTTATTGTTTTTATATATGTATATTTACAAAATTGAATTTTTTTTTTGTTTTTTTTTTTAAATTTGTATTTCAAAATTCAATGTATTTTTTGTTGTTCTTTTAAAACATATATTTTTAAAAATTAAAATATAAATTCTCTACAATTATCTGCATTTATTTATCATCCAAATTAAATTATTCCTTCCTTAAAAATTTTACGAATTTATTCGAATATATTATCATTAACTATTCGATATTCGTATATTTGGAGGCTCTACTAGGGAGGTTATGGAGCTTCGACTCAGATTCCGAAAGGTCGCAACTTCCGATTGATTTTTCACCTCCGGTTCCGATTTCAATTCCGGTAAATTGAAATCGGAAGTTATAATCGGAGGTCGAAGCATAGCGGCGGCGCAGCTGTTTTTCATATTGAACAGTCTTCTTAATGAGAATAATTGAGTAAAAAGGAATTCCTATCAATGACGATCCTTTGTTATGGCGGAAAGTGAACACAAAATTTCAATCCCTGAACTCGATTGCCCGTCAGTATATTTCGTCTCTACCAAGATCAGTAACAAGCGAACAACTTTTTAGTGATGTTGGCCTAATCTATGACCCGTTGAGAAATAGATTAGATAGAGATAAAGCTGCGAAGCTTTTGCTCATTTATTTTATTTTATTATTTTATCTTCTTCTTCTCATGCCCTGTCCTTTTACCGGACATTGGCTATCATGTTGGCTATGCGGACTTTGTTTACTGCGGCCCGAAACAGCTCCACAGTAGACTGGCCAAACCACTGTCTCAAGTTTTCCAGCCATGAAGTCCTCCCTCTTCCAGGGCCCCGACTTCCGGCAATCTCTCCCTGCATTATGAGATGCAAGATCTCGTATTTCTCTGGATGTTTCATCACATGTCCTACATATTGAAGTTTTCGGATTTTTATTGTTTTAATAACTTCTTTTTCTTTATTCATCCGAGCCATAACATCTTCATTCGTAACTCTGTCCATCCAGCTTATTTTGAGAGTTCTTCTCTAGATCCACATCTCGAATGCCTCAAGTCGCCTTATCAGTTCTTCGGTAAGCGTCCATGCTTCCATTCCATAGAATAATACTAAAAACACGTAGCATCTGACCATTCGAATTATATTATATTATATTTATTCTAAATTATTTGTTACATAGAAAAGGTAAAGGTAAGTTGCTTAACTAGACTAGTCTGTTCTAAAGCAACTACCTGTACTGTTTTTGAAATTCAGTTATTAATTAGTCTATCATAAGTGTGTAATAATTATAAAGTGCACTTAACAAATTCACTTCAGATAAAAACAAATCATATTATAATTCACATCACATAGAGAAAAAAAAATCAAATCATATTTAGAGAAGGTATATGAATTATAATAGACACAAAAAGGATTTACAATGGAATCTAAGCTCACATTTGATACATTGCTTTCATTTTGAAATCTACCTACATTTAGTAACCACTTTGTTGACTTCTGTTTAAATGAGTCTTTCACTTTTAACCCTTTAATGTCAGATGGCAGTATATTGTAGATTCTTGGAGCACAGAACATGAAAAAGCATATTCTACATACATACATAGTATTTCTAGATTTCGATAGTATATATGATGAAGTGTTTTTTTTTTTAAATTAAATACAATTTGCTTCTTTTGGAGTCGGTTCATTTGATCTAATTTACTACTAGTAGTAGACAGTTTTTAAGATTTAAGAAAATTCGATTATTTTTATTTTCAACACACAGTTTCAGTTTCAGTGCCGATAATTCGACGTTTATTAGCTCAATAACTTTTATAACAGCTTGCATCAAAACATAATTAATGTTCAGAATATTTACAGAGTTTATGAGTAAGATAGCAACAAATACAATATACAATTTTTTGTATGCAGGCCTTTATCGTTACCTACCTCGCTAGGTACATAAAAATACCTGTTCTGAGGTAAGTAGCCATTCCATTCATTGAGACTCCATTTAAATATTTTGTATCATGGTTACGTAATTAGAAGAATAAAAGAAAAATAAAGTAAAGTAATTTGGAATAAAAAGTATATAAATTAAATAATAAATAAGAAATAAAGTAAATAAGAATAAAAATATAAGTAAAGTAAATAAAGTAAATTAATTCCAAGGTTGATAATATAAGAACAAAGTATAGAGTAAATGTTCAGTAAATACAGGTAGGTGTATTGTTTTTTAAGCCAATATAAATGAAACTGATGATGTTTGTAATTTTACTTTATGAGACCTAGCCTTAACATATTTCTTTTCTGCATCCGCCTTCGATTCCGGTTCCGGCTCCGGTTCCGAGAAACCAAATCTAAAACTCCGATTCCGGTTCCAGTTCCGGTTCCGAGAAACCAAATCTAAAACTCCGATTCCGAATTCGGTTCCAGTTCCGGTTCCGAGAAACCAAATCTAAAAACTCCGATTCCGGTTCCAGTTCCGGTTCCGAGAAACCAAATCTAAAACTCCGATTCCGAATTCGGTTCCAAAAAAGCCACTTCCGTAACATCCCTGACTGTAACACAGTGTTTCCCAGCCTTCCTTACGCCACGCCCCATTGTAGTCCTTTCAAAATAAATTTGTAAATTTCAAAACATATATTATAAGTGAAATTATTACAAAACGCAATTTGAAAATGTAATTAAGTAAAATAAAATAAAAAGTAAAACAATAATAATACACAAGTAACAATTGAAATTACTGTCAAATGTTTATCCCTTTTGCGTGAACTACACTGGCTTCGTTTTCCTCAGAGTCGAGTTTAAGTTGTGTCGGTTAATGTACGAGACGACACATAATACGGCGCCTCTGTTCGTCAAGAACTCTGCATCCCAGACGACTTAAATAGTAGACGCCAAACTCTGAGGTCAGCCAGTACTTCAGCTGCAGGATGGGTTGTAGAACCGACCATCCACTCCCAGAATAATAAGATTAGTGAACGGGCATTTGCGGTGGCAGGCCCAAAGGCGTGGAAAGGCGCTCTCCCCTCCGTAATACGGAACAGTGTATCAGAAACAGTGTTTAAAAAAAGCAACCCATAAAAACCAAGTTTTTATTATACTCCCTTTCTTTGTAAAATATAATAACAATTAAAAACGAATTAAAACATAACATAACACTAATCTTCTGTGTATAGTTTTCTGGGATATTCTGCCGTGTGTGTGTGACCTCTCTGGCCAACGTTTCGGATCCCATTGCAGGGTCCATCATCAGGGCTGATATGATGAGTGAGTGTTGAAGTGTAGGTTAAGTATTACCTTGCAATACCGTACCGAAGTCAGGGTGTCTCCAAGTTTGTGTTATGTTAAATACTGGATTGCAGTACCGTGTCGAAAGCAAGGTGTGTGTCTTCTTGTATCTATTAACGGATGTCGGACTGTGCGGATCGTCTATTTGATTTATCCTGCAGCGCCGGATACCACGATGTTCTTAACTTAAGACCGTCATCCCTATTAATGTTTACCGGGTGCTTGTATATTTCGATTGCTTCTTTGACCAGGCGCGTGTGGTGACTTTTGGGCTTTCCTAAGATTTTTGGCTCAAATGAAAAATGGTGGCCCGTATCTAGAAAGTGCTCAGCCAATGCCGATTTTTCCGGGTGACCGAGTTTGCATGCTCTTTTATGCTCATCAACCCTCTTTGAAATCGTGCGTGCTGTTTGTCCCACATACACTTTGTCGCAATTTTGACAATCGAGCCTATAACACCGTCGGTCTCAAGGGGATCCCGATCCTTCGCTGGTCTTAAGAGGTCCTTAACCTTGTTGTTTGTGCCGAACACTGTCTTAATATTCTGTTTCTTGAGCGCTTTGGCAATCCTGTCTGTTACATTATGGATATAAGGCAAGAAAGCAATCCCTTTGATCTCAGCTTCTGTGTTTTTCTCGGAGCTGTTAGATTTGGCTCTTATGATGTGCCGTATCTGCCGTCTTTGGTATCCATTGCTTTCTAGCGCGTCGCTCAGTGTACGGATCTCCTCCTGCAGATGTTCTTCTTGGCATATTCGTTTGGCTCTCGTAGCTAAGGTATTAATTAGACCTCTCTTCTGCGCTGGGTGGTGGTGGGAATCTGCATGCAAGTAGCGGTTCGTATGGGTCGGTTTCCTGTAGACCCTGTGCCCGAGACTACCATCTGTGTTCCTTTTCACTTCTACATCCAGAAATGGTAGTTTATTTTCTTTTTCTATCTCCATGGTGAATTTTAATTTCCTGTGCAGCGTGTTGAGGTGTTCGAGAAAGTCCTGTAATTTTTCTTTCCCGTGAGGCCAGATTGCAAACACGTCATCAACATACCTCCACCAAACCTTGGGGATCAAAGTTGCTGTGTCAAGAGCCGTTTCTTCGAATTTCTCCATTACGAAGTTTGCAATTACTGGGGAAAGTGGGTTTCCCATTGCTACACCTTCCACTTGTTGGAAAAGTTCACCCTGAAATGAAAAGTATCCACTTGTTAGGCAGTGTCGAAAAAGTGCGCACATGTCTTCCTCATAGACTTCTTCCAAAAGACTCATAGCATCGTCCACAGGCACATTTGTGAAGAGAGATATAACGTCAAAACTGACTAGTATATCATCACTTTCTATCTTCACGTTTTTCAGCATTTTAACAAAATGTGCGGAGTCCTTCACCCACGAAGATGTCTTCCCGGTCTGCATCTGTAAGAGACTGGCCAAGTGTTGCGACAACTTATATGTCGGCGCTCCTATTGCGCTCACAATCGGTCTTAACGGAACTCCATCCTTGTGAATCTTAGGCAGTCCGTAAAAAAAAATAAAAAAATAAACTACCATTTCTGGATGTAGAAGTGAAAAGGAACACAGATGGTAGTCTCGGGCACAGGGTCTACAGGAAACTGACCCATACGAACCGCTACTTGCATGCAGATTCCCACCACCACCCAGCGCAGAAGAGAGGTCTAATTAATACCTTAGCTACGAGAGCCAAACGAATATGCCAAGAAGAACATCTGCAGGAGGAGATCCGTACACTGAGCGACGCGCTAGAAAGCAATGGATACCAAAGACGGCAGATATGGCACATCATAAGAGCCAAATCTAACAGCTCCGAGAAAAACACAGAAGCTGAGATCAAAGGGATTGCTTTCTTGCCTTATATCCATAATGTAACAGACAGGATTGCCAAAGCGCTCAAGAAACAGAAGATTAAGACAGTGTTCGACACAAACAACAAGGTTAAGGACCTCTT
>JADDOH010015224.1:0-52074 GCA_016648135.1 Agrypnia vestita
AAATATTACTATCCATGCTATATATTACTGACTTCCAATACATTATTTTTTTTATTTGGGATGCAATTTAACTTTTTAATCTACCATGACTACCATGAGAATCCAAGTGCCCTACGTCCATTTATTTATTACGCTTATCAAATAAAAACAAACAAATTAATCCGCACAGCGCGCAAACGAACGAACGGTGCGCTGCGAAGCCCGCCGCCATTCTTGTAAAAATAAAATAAATAAAACAACAAATGCCGTATACGCTTACCGCTTTGCAATAAAACTTGCAAGAAAAACCAGCCCAGTAGCGGCTAGATCTTAATCCATTAGCATTTTAAATTTTTATTTACGATCCGCAGGGACAATTTGGAATTGGCTCAGCTTAGAGCCAGCGCGGCGGTAATCCGGAGTCTGTGATTTAAAATTGCGCGGTTCGAATCCCAATAAAGGATTCCATTTTATCGACCAATAGCGGGACAAGTTGGCTGCATTAAATTCTGCTGCCGTTTTTTTGTCTTGCCGGTCCAATAGCGACAATTAATATCTAACAATTTTTATTAATCAATTAGAAAAGACATACAGAAAATATAAAATTAACGAAAAAAAAATTTTTTTTGAACCACGGACCTCCAATTCTATCCGGGAATGCTATCCAATTTCGCCATGACAGTATGGTAAGTTAACGAAAATTTTTCGACCTTATATGTAGTCTCTTTTTAATTGATCAACAGTTTTATTCCATTTTTAAAGCAATGCACTTTTTTACTCCCTTTATATTAACTCGAGGCGTCTGCTTGTCTTCTTGTCTGACGAAAAAACTTTGGATCCATTTTAAACCCCTTTCCCGTGATCCAATCGAGCTGAAACTTTGCAAACAGACTCGTGGCGACGATCAAGAAGATCTATGAAATTTTGAATGGTTTTTTCATACAACTTATTAAATTTTATGAAAATATTTCAACGCGTCTGGTAGACGCGAAACCTGATTATAGTATAATTTTGGATTTTTGGAAATTTTTTATTACTCCCTTTCGTAGCGTTGCCCGACCGAAGCCCAACGCGTAGGTTAAGCGAAAAAAATGTTTCAACTAGTAAATGAGAAAGGGAGTATAATAAAAACTTGCTTTTTATGGGTTATTTTTTTATTTATTTTTGTTTATTTTTTTGGGCAATAGTCATGAATACCTTCGCGTATCTACCGCTAGAGGACGCCAGAAATTAATATTTAATTTTAATATTTTTAAACAATTGTTATAACACATATAAAAAAATGCAACTTCACAATAAGAATGTGTCTCCTTTAATAATACAATTAAAATTGATTTGATAATTATTAAATCTGGTAAAAAGTAATATAAGGATATTAATTACCGAAATGTTCAATTACAATAAATGCTCACGCATTCGTGGTAGCCTGGGTGTCACGGACATAAACAGTAAGCTGAAGAAACGACAGCTGAGACTGTATGGGAACATAAGACAGAGACCACCAGACCACACGGTGAAGCAGGCAATATCTATGGAGATTCATCGACAGTCGTCCAGAGGAAGACCAAAGAACTCGTGGATGACTCAATGCTCCAAAATATTACAGAGAAACGGCCTGGATGAAAGCGATATCCAGAACCGAAGAAGATGCAGCCTGAGAACGAGAAGAGTCGACCCCAGCAGCCTAAATGAGTTGGGACAGTGCAAAGAAGAAGAAGAAGAAGTTCGATTACAAAAATAAATATAAATTTACAATTTACATTGAATTCACTGAATTCAAATGTGTTTAGGTTACATTATGTTACAATATAAAATAGGTTACGAAAGTAATTATTTAATTGATAATGATTAATTTGCCATCTTCTAGACCATTTTTTGTAGTCTAGAATAATTCAAGTATATTCTGTGTCCGTCAATTATATTTGCATGTTGAAATATGGGCTGCCCATTGCCATTTCCCCTTTATTCCAGTGACAATGATCTCGGTTATTTGCGCTACACTTCCCAACCCCCAGCCAAGTCGTCTAGGGCTTCTAAGCTAGCGAAGTATTCAAGAGCCAAACTTCTCTGCCATATAATGTGGATAGTATTCTGCAAGAATGCGGTACGCCCTACTCAACTCCAATTGATATATTTGACGTTAAAGATCTAATATCTTTTTTCTATAAAAAGTGAAGTGTATGTTAAATAATTGAAAGGAAAAATTAAATACTAAAATTAGATGTATTGAAGAATCTGGTAGTTAAAAAAATATGCTATTTAAAATATTTTACAAAAATCTTACGCCGTTTATACAATTAGAGAATATGATTTTTTTCTATTGATTGAAACTCTTGTTCTTTCAGATTTTAAGGGTTGCCACATCGGTATGTGTATAGAAGAATGCTCAAGTTAAATACTTTTTAGCTAAAGCATATGATCGAAAAAGTTAATTGAAATCTTATGAAATAGTATTTTTTTGAAACCTATCTGAAATACTTACAATAGTAATTTACCTCCCGCTACGGATAGTATTTTTTTCAAAAGCTATCTGTAATATTTATTAAGTGAGAAGAATACGTGTTCTAAAGAAAGATACAAGACTTCAGATTTTACTTTTAGAGATGCTAATCAAATTTGCAAACACATTAAAAATCAAAATCAGCCAAAATACGTCACGGGAACCACCACAGTTTTTTTCCTTTCAGTTTCCATTCTTATGGTTTTGTGAATCATGTGATCTTCATCCCTTTGCATTACATGTCCATACCATATTTTTCAACCTTCAACTTCCGTCTTTCTTAATTCACCCTAAAAGTACAACCACACATAGAAGCAAAGGTCTATATCAGAATTTTTATCAGGCGGCGAGATATTTATTACCATTTTTGTATGCATCAAATTGATCTAAATAAAGAGCATTTTTAACGGGTAGTTAGTCCTCTAGAGGTTAGCCGCTAACTATTGTAGATAAATCAAACTAGTCTTGCATTCAGTTCTCGGCCGGTAAGTGTATTGGCCACGGAACTTCCCTTATTTATGAACTTGTGTCGGGAACAAGACTTTGCCGTTATTTGAAAAATGAGCAGCCTATTTAAAACACGTAAAAGAGTAAAAAAAAAAGATAAATCTTTAAACATATTGTAACCGGACGTGACTTGGGAAATTCACTAGCGATTTATTAATTAGTGATTACTTATTTTCATAAATTGGTAATGTAAAAACACTATTCTTTAATTCATAAAATTTATCACCCGTCTATGATTGCTTCATTATCGCTGCGTAACACTTTCGAGAAAATTCTGTTCACTATCACAACGCGCGATGGTAACACCGTTTTCGCTCTGCCACTAATTTCGCATCTGTAGAAACGTCAAAGCAAACTATGATCCTCTGTGGCACTGATCCCGCTTTTTATGCAAAATACGTTGGTTTTTCGAATCTTCAAGAACACTTTTTATATTTTTAGAAATTCCTCTGAATTTCCAGATTATACCAGACATTATAAGATGATTTGTTCTAGAGCATTCTGTAGTGTTGTACCAAAGCGACGAGGGATTCGGCCAGTGCAAAATTCAATCCGGATTTTAGTATCTCGTTACAATATGTACGATGGTTCACTATTAAGATTATTTCATTATTTTCCTGCATATTTTAGAAATATTATCAAGAATATATACGCACATATTGTGGAGTTTTTGAAGAATATACATGCACATTCGTTCGTCTCACGGTCCATGCTACGTGCAGCATATAATGCCAATATCACATCTCGAAAAAGTCGAGCATGTCCCTAGATTTAATAGAATACATATATATTTGTTTAATTGCTGTACAAATTTGTTGTTTTATCTTGATATTAAACAATTTATATTAAACATTACATTCAAAGTCAAAGACGTTCACTCTACTTCTTCATCCTAGATGTATAATATAATATAAAATAATAAAATGTAAGTAATTAAATGTAAATTCATAGTTCCTTGTCCGAGTACAAGAGCCATGCTCTTAAATGGAGAGGAACTATGAATAACACAATTGTGTAATAAATATTATATTGAACGATAAAACCATGCAAAAAAAAAAAATTTTAACCTTATAATTTTCTACCTTATACCTTACACATACACTTCATGCTTTACGTCTTATTTATATTTCACAATGTACCTAAGTAATCTCTCTCCGAGCAAGTTTTTCATTCAATTTTTCATAATTATGGAAGCTTTAAACAAATGTTAATATTGATTTCTTAAATGAAATAACTCAAGATCATATTTCAACAATAATTTTTAGTGTTTCTATTTGCGTAATTGCAAATCTTCTTTCCAATTTTTTCAATAAACAGAGTTTTCTCGGTGTATCTTTCATAGCGATTCTTCTGTATATCTAGAAATAATATGAATGAATTATTATGTAAAACAATATTTACAAATCTATGCTCTGAGAACAAATTACTGAATTTTGTCCACAGAGGGATATTCATTAATTAAGATAAATCATTGAAGACCAATAAACCACATTCATCGTGTAACTGAGCTAACCCACAATACTTTATAGATGGATTCCTGCTTTGATTCGAAGTCGAATTTGAGTCGAAAATGCTCAAGCAACCATTGTGTTGTGGCGTTATGCAATATCAAAGATTGTATTTTTTTTCAATATTTCTCATTTATATTGTGTAAAGAGTTGGACTATTATTTCAGTAAATAATTATATCAAATACGAAAAATTAATTTTCTTTAGTGCAAGTCAAATAAAATGTTGAAAACCTTCCAATTCCAACTGGAAATAGATCTAATTGGAATAAGTATCTGCTCTATTTTTATCGTTTTATTAAAGTTGTATTAAAGTGAATGAATTTTTTGTAATAGGTATAAGTTATAAGATAATTCAACGTTATGTAAAAAATAAGACTGAAATATTAAAAAAAAATGCAAACTTTGATATTGCACCGCTCCATAACTATTGATATTAGGTTAAAGTTGCTTGAATATTTTCGATTCGTAATCAAAGCAGCAATCCACCTGTAAAGTATTGCGGACTAGCTCTGTTACACCCTGTATATCCAACTTTCAAAAAATTTGATAATTTTCTTACTGTGGATTTGCTGAACATTGCACTGTGTAAAGTGATCACTCAAGCCAGCTAACACAGGTTGCCTTGTGGCCACCCTACAAAGACTTCCATACGTGTTTCCTTTATAAGTAGCTTCGTCTCTGTGACACTTATTTAATTTATATATATTTTTTTTTACAAATACATTTTTTTTACAAGGTAGTGACAGTTACTTATGAATGGTGTCATTACAAAGAATACATAGAATTATGTGATAAAATGTACATATTCATCAGGTAATAAGTATATGTATAGACAATCAAGTTATAATAAAGTAAGTAATTGGTACATATAGTAAGTAATAATTAAAGTAATTAGTAGGTAATAAAAAGTAAAAAGTAAGTAAAAGGTTCATATATATAGTAAAAATAAAAATTTAATCATTTCTGAAGGTATTTTTTTCACGTTTTTTTTTAATGGTTCATAATTTTCCTCAGATCTCATTTCAACAGGCAATTCATTGAGCCATTTCACACCTCTAAATGTGTAGTGATGCTGAGCAGTTGCGGTGTGTATTACGGGGATATGTAATTTACCAAGTGTTACATTTCTGCTACTTGACACTCTTTGGCTCAGCTCGTTATCACTATGAAATTTTATCATTATGAAAACGTTATCGTTATGAAAAAGTCTTGTGCATAAGTAGTTGGAGAAGCACGAGACGTATTTGTTGTCTGATCGAAATGAAACTCCACGCCCGCCCGCGTCACGCGGCGGCCCGGACAGAGCGGAGACACTTCTCTTTGAACATTGATAATTGGACTCCTAATGGATATTTTTTGTTCGCCCGTGCTTCACTCAACAATTCATCCATCAAATTGCTTTGTTTCCTACCCCCCACCCTCTCCACGGCGGCATTGTCCGTCTCGCTCATTGTTCTCTCCGTCCTGCTTTTTATTATTTTCTCCTTCAAATAAATACCAACGTGGAAGATAAATAAGTAGGCGAGATCATTTTGTAATTGTAAACACATGTACCCAATTATACATAAATAATATTTTTAAACATTTTATAAAAAAGCACTATTATTTATTGAATTATTAACATTTTTCAGGGCAGAATATGCCGTAGGTATACTAAAAAAAATTATTGGGTGTATAGAAAGAAATTAACTTAAACAAACTAAGCAAATTTTACAATTTTTCCATATCTTCTGTGGTGTTTTTTTTATATAATTTTAAAATTTATTTATCAAATCGCACAAACTTAATTATTTAATCAATTTGTAAATTACCAAACCTAAGATGTTCTAAAATTTAAGAAAATTGCTCCATTTTGTGGGCCTTTTATGACTAAATGGCCCTCGTGAGATGTCTTTTTTTTCAATAATATTACAAAGTAAACGATTATCCTAAATTTATTAAAATTATTGCAAAATCTGCTAATCAGTGCCAAAAATTAAATTTTTACGATAAGTATACAGATTAGTACCTTCAATAGGCCTACGTCAATACATTAGACACCACACTTTAGTCCTATCTGTGTTAATTTCCTAGTTAGGTATATGGGAATGCATATCACAAAAACATTAAGTGACGTGTTATTTTTGTTGTAAATAAGGCACTAAATAATACGAATATTTTTTGTTTTTAGTATTAAAATGACAAACTCACGCGAGGTATTGTAGTTTTGAAAATATTAATGAAAATATGTGTGAAATAGGCACAAAAAGGGCGAAAAGGAATATAACTATTCGCTTTTTAGCTTGTATCTTAAAATGAACATTCTGGCACATAGTGCTTTTTTTCATTTCCAGTATTCCAAATGTTTTTTAAAAAACTATATTTTTTGATATTTTATTTTCGAACATGCCAAAAATATTGTAAATTTATCTGTTTAACAGAATTTTTCAGTTTTCACCATTTATCACTTTAAAAATAATAAATACGATATTCTTTGACGTAACTTACTTAGCTCGCATCGAGATAATAAGACATTATACATGTATATTTTCTTTTCTTTTAGATTTATGTTTTCTTATGATTGTATATATTACTAAATTTTATTCTGCTTTCATTTTTACGTTTATACTTCTTTACTTTTGTTATTTGTTACTATTGTATAACTATCAAATGAGAAGAACTTCCACAAAATAGGTTTTACCTAGCGTGGAGGTTTTAGTAACTTATATTAACAAATGTAATTGCTTATTGTTAGTTTTTCTTTTTAATTTATTGTCCCACATAAATGCATTAATTATCGCATATTTAGTAACTTTTTTCCTCTTATATATATCTTATATAGTGAGATCTGTTCGAAACGTCGGCAGACGACTGGTCCTGACGACCAGAATTTGACGCGGGTTACCCCCAAAGTAGTTAGAACTAACACATATTGTACCCGCGAAAGCCTTCGATTTAACATATATATATATATAGATAGATATAATATACTATATATATACTATTATATATACATACGATAAGATATTATATAATGTGGTGTGTCTTTTTGGAGAAGTACAAGGATATAATAAATTTATGTATCAATATATAGACTAAAAAAATATGTTATAACGATGTATTAATTAAATAAAAAAAACAATTAAATAAATAAATAAATACGACGCGGTGGTGAAAATGATAAAAAAAAACTGTGACGGTGATGATGAAAAGTGCTATCCGAATATCCCAAAAACGAGTAGATAAAATAAAAAAAGTACATAACCCATTTTCTGTGTTCTTTTGTCGTACAATAGTTAGGCTGCGTCTTACATCTGCCCCTGCCCGCCTTGTGGGTAGTAGGAGGAGGGGGGGGGGGTATTGTGCCAGACCTCAAGCGGCGCCATTTGTCATTTGGAAGTAATTTGGCGGGAAACAAGACAATTCATTTGTGCGTCGCCCATCAACAAGTCCCCGGGCGCGTCCGCAAAGTGTTGCGACACCCGACAGCTCGGGGGATCGATAACCATCAGAGGCCCTTGCTGCCCGGAGCCTCCGCGAGCCTCTCTGCTTAATCGTAAAAGTAATTTTTATATCGCACCTGGTTAACCATGCGCGTGCGATGATGTAATATAAGCTTACAAGGCGGGGCGGATATTTTTTTATTTGAATAAATCATATTTATTATTTTATACAGTTAAGTTACTGTAATGATACTTCAACGTTTTGCAAAAAATATGTCAGAAATATTGAAAAAAATGTAAACTTTGATGTCGAATATCTCCGTAACTATTGTGGACTAGCTCTGTTACACCCTGTATGTTTTATACACATATCTCGCACACTTTTTGAAACAATAATAATTTATTTTTACATTCACGAAGTTTATGATTATTTTGTTATATTTTTATACATAAACTTATAGGAATGATTGAGATTTTCTAATAGGCACCAAATATTGTTGCAAGATTTGTTTGGTGGACCATGATTTCAAGAATCATTTATTTATTGTTCGATTTCTTACATACAGTGCTTTCTACGCATTACCTGCATACACCCTACAATGCCTCCTACGCATACATTTTTCTGTGAAAGATTAATATTTGAAAAGGTAAGGTTGTTCTTTAGATAAAATGAATTTATATCGATATTTAAAACACAAATACCTAATATGTTAGAAAAAATGTAGGAAAAAAAAACATTCTACGACTGGCCGCCCACGAATTGCAAGCGTGGCTAAATACTGAAAAATATTATTTACCGCAATGAATAAGATTGCCATCTGTTATCATTATTATGTAAATAATATTTTTTCACCCGTGGTGTACTTAAACTACCGTGGTGTACTTAAACACCCGTGGTGTACTTAAACTAAACCAGTATTATTATTATTTTGATAATAAATGCGGTCCACTTATTTTTTCATTATTTCTTCAATCCGCTTCTCTGCTAGTTTCTTCAATTTTTTCTCTCTCCGGCCCACTACATTAAATGATGTATGAAACCACGCCCTTTTCTCTCCATCTTCCCAATCATCTGTTGTTTTCTTTATCTTAATGAATAGCATAGTAGTGATCAAACTTTATTCACCACATCCTAACTCTCAGTGTCACATGGTAAGCATCTTCCTTATATAAATTACTAGCTGTACACACCCGGCGTTGCAAGGGGTAATAGAATAGGGAGAAATGTTGCCTATGTTACCCGTCGGGTCTTAAAGTATAAGTATGCAAAATTTGAACTGAATCGGACAAATGGTGTGGATTTGTATAGAGAACAGACAGACAGACAGACAGACATTGAGTTCTATAATAAGATTATAATAATTAAGATAATGGATAGGCTTTTTATAAATATAAAGAAAAAGATTGATATGCATAAAATGATTTGCCTTAAATGAGTTATGAATGTGACTTAGGTTTTTTTTTTTTGTATTATGATACTTTAGATCGCACAATTTATGTATTCAAATGATTTATTTTTTCTGCAGTATACGAAAGTTATAAGTCCTTTCAAATCTATCCACAGGTAGAAAAACTATCATATTCATCCCCTTGTCCGTGTAGGATCGGAGGCTGAAAGACTTGACAAGGTGCTTTCATATTCCCCTGTCTTGTGCTGCTTCCGTGTGAGTTAAACAGTCCAGAGCCATTCTGTTTTCATATTCTTTTTTTGTTGTTTCTCCCAGCTTAATCTGGGGCGACCCACCGATTGTCTTCCTTCAGGAGTTGCCAAGAGGATACTTCATGGTATTCATTCCTCTGGCATTCTTGTGCATGTCCAAGTAACCTCATTTGTGATTTTTCTACATAGAAGAATAGAGGCTACATGCTGCGTATATGTCTTGTGTAGGCACTTCTCAATCTGATCATCAGTGTGACTTCCGCTGTCCCCCCAGAGAAAACTCATCTCCGCTGTCTGGAACCTTCCTCTCACTCTCTTCGTTACGATCCAATTTGATGGCCTTTTATAAGAGTGGGCCTGTAGGTACACAGATTTAAAAACAGACAGTTTTGTCTTGAAGTGTCAAGCGTAACTCGGATTTCTTTATCACTCACTATAATATAGCAAATGTAGAACGCCCTTCATGTGCTCTGTCGGGTCCCCCCGACGCGACGTCGGCGATCATCTGGGTGAAAGTTTCCCTGTCCAGGGCAGTGCGGAACAGTTCTTCCACGCTTCTTATCCCGGTCCACTCTCGGATGTTTCGAAGCCAGGAATGCCGCCTCCTTCCGACCCCTCTGCGACCCTCAATCTTCCCCTTCATGACGAGCTGAAGGATGGAGTACTTTTCGCCTCTCATTATATGACCAAAGTATGAAATTTTACGGAGCTTTACTGTGTTGAGTAACTGTCTGTTTGTATTTGCTCTATGTAAAACTTCAATATTACTAGTCATGTCAGTCCAAGATATCCTTTTTTTATTTTTTCTATTGGTCTTCCCAAATTTTTGATGTGAAACTAATTTTTTAAATCTGAAAATGTATTCATGAACTGTAAAAACAATGAATCTGAATCTAAACAAAAAAGATGACTTAACCATTTCAAATTTTGCATTATATTTTTGTAGAAATCAATTATTAATTCAATTCTCAGCGTCTGATTAAATTCAGAGAAATTTGTAAAATACCACGTAACAATTCGCCACGTCCTCGAGGTTCTTGAAACATTTTTCTAGAGCCTTTACACCGCTATTAACAGACAGAGAGTCCTTGACTCGGGAAAGCTTTTTCAAGTAAGTCCCGGATCTGCGAACGAACATGGTGAATTGTGTTTAATATCACAACGATTTTTAAAGCGCCGCTAATCTCTTGAATGCTGTGGAAATTTCCACAAGTTTCTTTTTGTTAAATCTGTAATAAAATGGGAGGAAAAATAAGGCGGAAAATGGAAAGTGTTTCGATACCGAACGCGGGTTCCGACGCTTTTAAAAATACCTCAAAATATTGAGAAAATACATTTTCATTTTACCTTAAAAATGTTTTTGTTGTAATATATGAAACCCACTACACAGAGAATAAGGAAATTTAACACATTTCTATCAATTAAATTATGATGAATTAATTAAGGATAAATTATAGAAGTCTCACAGAGACGAAGCTATTTATATGTGAGAAAAGTGGACGGATGTCTCTTATACGATGACTCAGGGCTTACAACCTGTATGTTACAAACAACAGATGTCTCTAGCAGAAGCCTGTGCAATATGTGAAATGTTCTTGATTCTAACTATATATAGAACATTAAAAAATTTGATAATGTGTGGATGTCATTAATCAATCAATGTAGATATAGATGTCTCACAGAGACGAAACTGTATATTTATGGGAAAATAGGTATAGAAGTTTTTGGATGTACACAGGGCTTACGACCTGTCGTACGGCTGGCTTCAGTGATCACTTTATACATATACAACGTTCGCCATTTCCACCCATGATAGAATACTATTAATTTTTAGAAGTTGTATATATATTTATATTATGCGCCACGTTTCACATGTGAGTTCTAACGACCTCCACGCGGCTAGCACCAAAGCTTTTTCATTCCCCTTGAATAACCACGCTAAATGAGACATCTTTATATACTTTTTAGGAGTTTTTTAAGCAATATACTTTATCTGTGTGAATGAAATTTGTCCGAATTACTAACATTACACTAGCATGTTCTGAAAAATTTGGACATGCTCAAAAATATTCTAAATGAAAATACTGGTAAAAAGGAGTTTTTAATAATAATTCTGCAGGGAGTTGTTTTGTTTAGTCATTCTCTCCTATTAACCTAGCTTTAACCCAATATTATGATACTTAGCTCCTTAAGCAAATTAATAATAATAATATAGTCGAAAGTCAAGATCAAATTCAAATTTATATATTTCTTATATATTTTATTATATATTTAGATATTTCTGACAGCATTCACTCATGTATGTATTTGAAAAATTTAATATCAGCCTAACCGGTCATATTTATTTAATTTGTAATATAAAGAAAATTGACAGTTCACTACAATGTTTTATTAATATTAATTAAGTATGCGGGATAGCTAGAGAAAATAATAATAAATAAAATAGCCCTATTCGAGAGGCTATCTCGAATAGGGCTATTTTAGGGCTACTAGCTCATGAGAGGCATAGCACCAACTAAATCAGAATGGCGAGGGGATCCTCGATCAGGAGGCCCGGCTACAACAACAACTTTGGAAGTATACCTTGGAAGTATCCTAGCGGAAGACCTCGACCCAGAAACCGAAGTCAAATGCAGAATTGAAGCATCGCGAGCTGCTTTTAACAAAATGAGACAGATATTCTGCGATGACAATCTTAACCTGAAACTTCGACAGCGACTGGTCAAATGTTATATATGGTCAGTCCTGCTGTACGGAGTGGAATCGTGGACCCTCAAAGATAGAGGGTCGTAGAGGTGTTGGAAGGAGACAAATTTCCTGGCTCCGCAATATACGCGACTGGACGGGCATAAGAAGTGTTGGAGAGCTGTTTCGTGCTGCCCAGGACAGGGACGCTTTCTCTCGGGTGCTAGTCAACGTTGGGGGGACCTGACATGACACCAAAAGAAGAAGAAGAAGAAAGAAGCGTTGGACCCAACGCTGGGTTTTCATTTATAGTTTAATTATTTTAAGTGTGAAACTAAATGTTTTAATGACTGAAAATATGTGTGTTTTTTATTGATTAATTCGGTAAGTTGTATACATGTTTGAATGATGAAATAACCGCTTCATCACGGGTAATCCAGCACGCGCACACACAGTGCGGCCAGCTGATCCCACGTCGCGTTTCAAGACAATTCCGAATACATTTGGAGTCGGTCGCTGTCAGGTTTATTGCAACGAATGCATTTTTGTTTGGAATGCGGAATTGGAATTCGACAAAGCGGGTTGGCAACCCTATCTGCAGTCGGTGCGCGTAGCGAACACTGGAAGACGGCCAGGCCGGTAGTCGGACGAGATATGGACATTACGGCTGTTGACAGACAGGGTTGTCCAATTGGTGGAAACTGTCATTTATCAAATTTATAGATATTTATATATTTTTATATACGGCAATGAATTCCAAATCCATTCGGCCCACGACAACACGATTGTCGATTGTGAAACACATCGATTAATAAATTACCAATGTAATTAAATTCATTGAATATAAATGAATGCCATCCAAGCTTCATGAAAGCCCACGATTATTTATAATGGTTATATTATTTAAATGGAAGTAAAACGTATAACCTTTTTACCAGTATGACGTTGAAAAATCCATGATAGAAATATTAATACTTCTGGTATTAAAAATAAAGTTCGCCGTTTTTCCATTTGAAAAATTTACCTTCAAAATAGAATTCTCACATATCCACCTAATTCTAAATTTTTAAATAATTAGAAACAATACTCAAGTGATTTAAATACATAACCTTCCTTTCAAATTCGCCAAAACTAGATTAATGTGCTATTTAAATGTTTCAAAGATTAACTTTTTCTAGAAATATTTATACTCAAAATATTTCCTTACTCTTGAGTAAAAATGTAATGAACAGCTGAGAGAGCATAGGATAAAATAATGTTATTTTTTATGTGAATATGCATACTTAATATGACCTACTATCAAAAAAATAATTTTATTTATTTATTTATTTATTTAAAAATCCTTGTTTACAAATAAGATACTTAATACTAATTTAACAATAAAACATAAGATAAAACATAAGATAATTTACACATTTTTTTGTTTTGTTTAATTTGTGGATTATGCCACTCTAGTAGGCTACGCCTGTCCCAGAGTGGCGTTATAGCACACAATTATTAATTTTTTCGAGTTAATTATTATTATTTATTTATTTACTAACGCCCTTCAGGCTTTTGCAAAAAATAAAGTAAAGTAATACATGTCAAGCACAATATACAATATAAAGAATCATAATATAAAGCAGCGACAAATGATAAATGGCTAATGACTAAGCTTATTGAAATAAGCTTACTCAAACAATTTTTATTATATTGTAATCGAGGATATTACAACACTCTGCACCACAGAAAACAAGCGACAAGTCGCGATTTCAATGCGGATATTTATCAGCGATAAAGTACCTACCGATGTGTGAGAAGTATTTGATCAGAACGATACTAACGACGTGAATCCAATTTCTAGATAAGAGTAGAAGATTCTCAAGGTAAAAATGCGAGAATTAGTTAGAATTATATAATAGATTTTAGTTAATTAAGTAAATTTTAATTATGTGAAATGTTTGACTTGTCTCCCACATGACAATATTATGAAAAATTAAAATAAAAAAAAATGAAAAAATATTCTTCTGATTCTCTAATACTATTATTATATCGTAAAATTATGTAAAGGACTTCGATATAATACTAGTATTATATCGAAGTCCTTTATATAATTTTGACCTAAAATTGAAGCGGTTCAAACTTTGCAAGAGTTCAGTGTGTCAACAAGTTGAGATAAACTTTTGATCTTCCTGTGTTATGTTCCTCTGAACGAGCTCCCAAGTTGGCAACCCTGCTGCGAAAAGCTTTCAGACCAGGACCCGAGGAGGGGGTGAGAAATCCGCCCTAAAACTTAAGTTTGCGATATGAAAAATACAAATCATCCTCAAACTCTTGTTTGAATGTTATATCGGTTTGAATATTTTTCACTGCAGCGGCAACGAATCGATTCGATATTTCATAAACTTGCACTAAAATGCGTCATTTCTCGAATACAAAATGCAAGCACATTTATAAGTACATATAAAATAGCGAACATTTAAAGTAGAGAAATATGAACCATTGAGTTTTATTTGTTGTTGAACGAAAAGTTAATGGAAAGTATCCATTAAAATTTTTGTGACATGTCAACCATACATTAGGAATTCCAACGGAATATATAAATTATAACCAAATTTAATATTAGGCAAATCTAACTAAACTTAGCGATTAGCACATAAATAGCCGATGTAATATTTTTGCATAAAATAATTAATTCTTATAATTTGAGTGCCCTTGATCTTTTATCGACCATTTTATTTCATCTACCTATAGAAACTTTATTTTATTAAAAAAAACTAGTTATCTCAAAATAATCTAGGGTACCAATACATTTTTAATACGAGGTAATGAGAATGCATAATCAGCAGACATTTTTTTGTATTAATTAGATTAGCTACTCTTATCTGATCAGTAATCATTTACATGTTTATAAATTCATTTAATTTTGTGGTGTATATTCTTCTTCTTCTGACAAGTAGGCACCTCCCCCCCCACGATTTGTACTAATTAACAAGTTATAATTGTTTTTTTAACTAAAAACGAATAAATATATTAAACCATATACTCATTAGTGTCTTTTTCGTACACAAACTTTTACTTATGGCTATCAGATTTGGAGAGTTGATAAAAAGATGAAAACTATTTATTGGGAGTAAATAACTGTCCTTGAAGAGCTCATTGCGAAATATGGCTCCGAGATGGGTAAGCCAAAAAAATATGATCCAGGGTCTCTTCCTCCTAACCACACTCACACATCTGGCTATCAACTATTATGTTTAGCCTGAAAAAATGAACAGTCATCAGAAAACGACCAATTCAATTTTGGGCATTACCAAGTTGTAATGCGTATCTCTTTTAATTATATGATATTATTTTTCATTATTATTTATTTATTTATTTAATATTCAAGGAAGACCAACAGCACAACAAAGAAGCATAGAAAACATTCATATAATATAGATGGCCAATTACAGGTTCCACTTTTAGAAATATGTTAATAATGATAAATATGTTATGATATGAATTGAAATTTTCATTAAAAATATGTTTATTTAGAAATAGAATCCGAGCTCAATCGGCGTTCTACATTCTCTATATAGTGCGGTGATAAGAAAATTTGAGCTTAGTGTCAAGAGAAAACTGACTATTTTCAAATCTGTACAGGCCCACTCTAATATATGGCCATCAAATTTGGATCCTGACGCAGAGAGTAAGAGCAAGGATCCTGGCTATCGAGATGAGTTTCCTAAGGTAGATAGCGAGAGTCACACTGATGGACAAAGTATGAAGTGCTGACATAAGACACACACTCGACGTGAAGCCACTACTCTTACACATAGCAAATCACAAATGAGGTGGCTTAGGCATGTGGTAAGAATGCCAGAAGAACGAATACCAAGAAGAATCCTTCTGGCAACCCCGGTATGTGTATGAAAACAGAATGGGTCTAGACTGGTTGACTCATTCAGAAGAAGTGCAAGACAGGGATGAAGATGATGATGATATGTTTATTTATAAACATATACACGTGTCACATAGTGTGTGTATATTTTTGTGCACACTGTGTTAACCAGTAATATTTCACAGAATGTTAGTAAACTTAGGAAAAACCACTATCAGATTTACGGTCTACCGGTTTCGAGACGTACCCGTCTCTTTGTCAGGACCAACACTACACTACTATATTCACAACACTATACACCCCAACCATAGTATTGTTAAACTATCACCACTATTGATCACATGCGTGTTAATCTTGTCAGAACAATTCAGGAATCTAACGAGAGAGAGTGAGAGGGGGCGGGGTCTAAAGTGGGTGTTACCACATCTTTTGTGAACGTTAAGTTAAACAAAGGGCTATATGAAAAATTAATTTGGTTATTAATGAGAGGTTCTCTATTATTCACCGCCTCTCTAATGTAAAAAATTTCTAAATTATTCAATTTTAAAATATTTCATATCACATTGTAAAAGGCATTAACCGTAGAAGTAAATATCCCGCTCTCGTCAGCATCTTCGCTTTCACATTCCTCAGAATATCTAGGGCGTCATGTTATTCCCGAGATCAAAATTCTTCAACCATCTTTATTATCTCGTAAGGTTAATACGTATTGTGCCGTAAATCTTACAAAATACTTTATTTTCAAAGATTAAACAACCTGGTATGCTGTGCCAAACTTATGGACCAAGTTTCGCATCTATGTAGAACGATCGGTTGTATCAGCATTGTGTACAGTTTAATCTTTAAATTCCGCGACATCCGACCCCTGCGACAGCGTTTTCTGTAGAGCAAAGAAACATATGTTTTCTTATTTTATCTCGGTATTTATTTCTTGTTGGATTACATATTTCAATAGTTCAAACATCTTACGTTGAAAGGCATTAATGATGATGGCGTTTATGTAAAACTAGCCGTATACCAGTTAAAAATCACGGGACATGGTTCGCGTGTTTGGTAAGCCCCAGTATATATAGATATATATATATATATATATATATATATCTATATATATAATATATATATATTATACAGGTTTATTTGGAAAACATAAACAACCTCGCAGTATTATTTTCCTACCTTAATTATGAGTCAAAAATATTCAAGCAGCCATGACCATATGAATAGTTATGAAGTCATGCAATATTAAATTTTTCCAATATTTCTGACTTATTTTTTACAAAACTTTGAAAAATTATGAACAATCATACCTCGTTGTCAAGTGTCTAAATGGGGTATACAATGTGGGGTGCGAAAGAAACAGGTGATGGATGTTTTTGGTTATTCATAATATATTCATTATTGTTTATGGATTTCTCAATTTTTAGGGCTTCTAAATTATTTAAACGTTTTCTTTTACTGTCGATGTGAAGGTTTTTACCAAAAATTAAGTGCTAATAAAGTAAGTAAATTAATTTAATTATATTTTTAATGTATAATTACAAAGTAATAGCAAAATATAATAGTTTAAAAATGCTTTTTGATATTAAAGTGTGCAGGTTTTTTTATATAATTAAAGGTTCTTAAAACTTATAATTAAAATTTAACTGTATCTTTGAAAAAATCCGCGTAGGTACTAAAAGAAGAGAATAATCTAAAAGGTATCTCGTGAGTTCTGTGGTTAAATATGAACCAAAATGAAACATGGTTTTATTTAACTTTTCAGTTTATTTAAAGGAGAAATTTTTTGTATGTATCTGTAAAAATTTACTTTCTTTTGACTAGCTTAAAATCTATTCTCAAAAGAGAAAATAAAAGGTTTTTCTCTCTCCTGAAAGCTTCACTATTAGTACAAAGGTTTTAATGTAAGTATTTTTAATGTAATATAAGTATCGTGTGTGTATCTGAATTGCGCGCACCACTGCTTGAACATCTTCCTCTTCCTGTGCAGTGAACCTGAATGATAAGTCGACATGGGAGCGCAATTATTATTTTATTTACATACTTAACCCATTCTCTCCGATGCTGTTAACCGAGTTGATGCATTCAATTACGTGAATATCTTTGTAAATATACCTAAACACTGAGTTCATATCTTAGATATTCCTTTGTGATTTATAAATTAATGTATTCAATAAAACAATTACAATACATAATTTTTTACCGAACACAACAAATATAATGTTTTTTCTCCATTTGACAATATACATATATATATATATATATATATATATATACAGGATTATTTGGAAAACATTAATAACCTCCCAGGACTATATTTCTGCCTTGGTAATGGGTTGAAAATGTTCAAGCTATCATGACCTAATATCAATAGTTATGGAGATATGCGACATCAAAGTTTGCATTTTTTTCAATATTTCTGACTTACCTATCATTACAGTAACTTATAAAGTTTACGAAAAATTCATTAGTTTCAATACAAGTTAAGTAAAATGATAAAAACCTTGGAAAATTTCCAATTAGAAAGTTTTTCCAATTGGAATTCGAAGGTTTATATTATTTTATTTGACTTGTATTAAAGGAAATGAATTTTTCATATTCGATATAAGTTACTATAATGATGGTCCAACGTTTTAAAAAGATATGTCAGAAATATTGAGAAAAAAATGCAATTTTGATGTCGCATATATCCATAACTATATATGACAATACATATATGCATTGTCAAATATATATGCGCGTATGTGCGTAGTGCAGAGAGCGTAGGGCGCGGGGTTTAGCCTATTTCTGATCTTCACTTTTTAGTAGAGATGCGCAACTGGCGGGGTCAGATGCATCTTACGCGTCTTTGTGCTGACGTTTGTTTGTGATGACCAATTTTCTCATTTTCAGCGCTTTTACATAGATGAATGATTAATAGAAGTGAAAAAAATATAAAATATTCATATTTACCGGAGTGCGGTAGACATGAAATCACTGAGACGTATGTGTGGCAAATCCATTTATGATAGAGTAAAGAATGAAGGTATTAGTAAATAATGTATAGCTGATCTTAGCATTGTAGATGTAGATACAATGAAAAAATGATTGCTTAGATGGTTTGGGTTTGTTGAGCGAATGAATGAGGAATGAATGGTAAGAAAAATACATGACTCACTAGTTGATAGCACCACAAAGAGAGGACGAGCGCGGAAGACGTGGCGTAATCAGATTAACCAGATATTAGAGTCCTGTTAGGAGCCTCAATGATTGTCGAGCTTGTATACGAAGATGTTTGAATGTCAGAACAGAAGAGTGTGGCGCTCTATTCTTTCTGCCTGCCTGTTAGTAAATAGCTACCGGAATTAAAAATCGAAAAAAGTCTACTTACAACACAGCGCTGAAACACGAGTTTCAATTTTAGCACGAACTTTAGCAATTATGGGAAATCTTCTGTGTATATTTTACTGGGATATTCTACCTTGTGTATGTGACCTCTCTGGCCGGCGTTTCGGACCCCGTCGCAGGGTCCACTATGGCCAGAGAGATCACATACGAGGCAGAATATCCCAGAAAACTATACACAAGATTCTGAACGCCCGTGAAAACCTGAGAACATTTTTACTTCCTTTCTTTTAACTCGTGGCGTGTGCTTGCTTGTTTTCTTAACGAAAAAACTTTGGATCGATTTTTAACCCATTTCCCGTAATCCAATCGAGCTGAAACTTTGCAAGCAGACTTGTGGCGATGATTAAAAAGATCTATTAAATTTTCGTTAAAAAATAATAATTTTTAGAAATTTTAATGGTTTTTTCAAATTTGTAACATTACAAAAGTTTGATTTCTACCAACGACGCCGGCGGCCCGATAACGTCACGGAATATTTAAAATTTGAATAACTCCGTCGGTAGGCATAATAGGCACTTCACTACGAACTCCGAAAATTTATGACAATTGGTTCATAGATGACAGCACACTTCGGGTTTTTGGGAAGAAATCAAATAATAAAGAGATATTTTTGACATAGATATTTGTCTAGACATGTTTCATTTTCAGTCAATCAATTATTTCATGATGATAACTTAATTTACAAAGAAAGGGAGTAAAATAAATACTCGGTTTTATGGGTTAGTTTTTTAATTATGGGAAAGGTTAATTAATCCTCCAGATACGTACAACACACGTATATCGAAAAACTTCAAAGATGTCTTCTGTGTATGTGGGTCGACAAAAAAATGTAAATCGAATTTGGCAAATTTGAGAAATCACCCAGATGTATAAATTGGGGATAAAATCCAGCCTCTAACCGCGTCCCATGCTATCGGCAGCCCCCCTCCCCACACGCAGCCGGATCTCACCGGCGTATATTTAGTTCGCCATATTTTTTCGCCTTTCCGGTTCGGGAGTGTGCGCAGAAGTCTCCCGCTACAATAAACCTCATAAATAAAAATATATAATACAAGTGTTGATGGCGCCAGAAAGAGAGGGCGACCGCGGAAGACGTGGCATGACCAGATTAACCAGATACTGGAAGATGGTCCCGTTAAAAGCCTCAACAACCGGCGAGCTTGCATGCGAAGATGTAAGAATGCGGATGAGGCGAGAGTTGTATGTCAGGACAGAAGAATGTAGCGCTCTATCCTCTCTGCCTACCTCCACGGGGAAACGGCGTGATGGTTTATTTTATTTAAGTCGTTTCTTAATTGAACTTAATATCTTTTTTTTACTTTTTTAATTTCTTTTATTAATTTCTTTGCTTAACTTGCTTTATTAATAACTTTACTTCCATAATTAAGTAGTTACTTAATTGAACTATATGTTAAGAAATCCGATTGCGCATTCAAATTAGAATCATCAACACATCAGACAAGCCTAATTCTTGGCAATATACGTAGAAAAGCATAGCTGATATTTTCGCATAAAATAATCAAATACAACAATTAGGATTCTCCTGATCTCTTATCGTCCATTCCCTTCTATATATCGTCTAGAAATACTCGTCCATAGTCCATGGCATTAAAAAAAAAACTAATAGTAATTATCAAAAATATTCTACTTTTAATCGACTTTTAACACTAAATAATGAGCATGCATTAAATCTTACAAAAACAATCAATATATACCTACGTTAAATTTTTATAACTTAATCTAATGTTTCTAGATACATTACATTTTGTCTTACATTATATCCTTTTTCACTATTATAATATACTGCACTAATGATTACATTAACAATATATACGACAATGCTTTAATTAAAATCAATTCTCTATTAAAAGTGGGTAAGTAATTAATATTCTCATTCTGTTATTCAAATATATGATATGTAATTTACACCGTTATGTATAATTTAATTAAATAAATAAACTAAAAAAATAAAATAAAATATCAATCATTATTTTTATTAATTTGAGTCGCTAGATAACGGTATCGGCTCAGTGTTTATTTCTTTGTTGGTATATTCGCCTAATATTTGCTCTGTATATCTAATTTAATTGTATGATATGATACATTTTATTTATTTTTGGATTATTTATTGAATATACTTATGCCTATTTATATATCTGCATACAAATGTAAGTATACTATGTTATCTAGAAATAATTTTAAAATATATAAAACCGTTAATGATGACAAATAACTTGTTTTTTGGAAGGCATCCTGAGTATTAAATGTATTTATAATAACATGTTTTTGTGAACTAAAAGATATAGTTAAAAAATATATCTCAACTAAAGCTAAAATATGTAAAATTCTGCGTCAGGTGTTTGTGGAGGAGTGGGTTTCTCCAGCGACACATTAACGGCGTCGCTGGAGAAACCCACTCCTCCACAAACACCTGACGCAGAATTTTTCAAACTTTCACTTGACGGTGAGCTCCGGACCCAAACGGTTGTACGCTTTTTGGAGAAGCAGCTCATCGACAAGGCGCCCTGAAGATGAACAGTGAGATCTGTTCGAAACGTCGGCAGACGACTGGTCCTGACGACCAGAATTTGACGCGGGTTACCCCCAAAGTAGTTAGAACTAACATATTATATATATTATATATATATTATATATATAGTATATATATATCTATGCAGATGTATTGATCAGATATCTTTATGCTATACATATATCTTTTGCACTTCTTTTTATTCTTATCTCTTGTCCTTTTTACCAAGTAGATTTGTCCTTTCCTATCCATTCCTTATTCTCCTTTTACCTCTTATTCTTTGACTCCCATAGTTTGTCCATAACTTAAAACTTTCACTTTTTTGTTTTTTATTCTATAACTCAAGTTATTGTTGCTTTATGTTAAAACACAACAGGTTAATTCTGTGGAAACTTGTAAGATGGTCTCTATACTGTGCAATAATCATGTATAATCTCTTTATATGTACTGTTAGTTTCCCATAAATAAATAAATAAATAAATTACTGCTTTGAGCATTAAAAACGTATAAATAAAATTGCTTGAATCGGCGCACGATCCATCACGAGCATTCTTGTTCTACACAGAGCAAGTGGCACCGAAAGCGGCAAACATCGCTCGTAAAATGGCTCCCATAAAAAGATAATAGTCCACCGCCTGAATGGGAAAACACTCACGCAAAAACAACCCTTACACCCCCGCGCTGTAATGCCCAATTTATCACGGCTCGACATGCTGTGGTCAGTCTTCGTCGAATTTTTCTAGGCGTAAGAAAATATAATATCTGCCCGGGCGTGTACATTTCTTACGTGATATTCTCTTTGATTTATTTCGCTAAGTCCGCGCGCTATGATTTATTGTTTCTTTACCGCCGAAATATTTACTTTTTGGTTGTTTCTGCGTTCTTCTTTGAGAGCTTTTTATTCCGAGCATTTTTAACGCCAAATTAATACGACGAATTCTCACGCAATTAATCTTATCCGTTCAAGCACTTGTATGAAAGTTTCGCTTTGTCACGAATTACTCGGTGCGCATAGAGGAACAGCTGTTCGAATACATCCAGCTATCAAATATATACACATACAAGGGGGAGTTATAGCAATAAATGCGGCAGCAACGATAATATATGGAGCATCAATATTTTATTTATTTATTTATTCATCAACGCCCTAGTGGGCTTTTACAGTACAAGAAAATTAGTAGGATTTATATACACCTATCATGAAACACATTTCACAGTAAATAATTAAAAAATAATAATATAAATTAAACATATTAAAGATAAATGAACTATAAGAAATGTAACAATATAAAATGTTAAGCAATGTAAAATAAATTAACAATAGAAATGAACAATATATATACAGGGTTATTTGTAAAACATTAATAACCTCGCAGGACTATACTCCTGCCTTGATTATGAGTCGAAAAGGTTCAAGCTATCATGACCTAATATCAATAGTTATTGAGATGTGTGACATCGTAGTTTGCATTTTTTTTCAATATTTCTGACTTATTTTTCGTAAAACGTTGGACTATCATTATAGTAACTAATATCAATTACGAAAAATTTATTTGTTTAATACAAGTTAAATAAAATGATTAAAACACTGAAAAAATTCCAATTGGAGTGTTTTCCAATTGGAATTCGAAGGTTTTTATTTTTTTATATGACTTCTATTAAAGGGAATTAATTTTTCATAGTCGATATAAGTTACTGTAATGATAGTCCAATGTTTTACAAAAAATAAGTCGGAAATATTGAAAAAAAAAATTCAAACTTCGATGTCGCATATCTCCTTAACTATTGATATTAGGTCATAATAGCTTGAACATTTTCGACTCATAATCAAGGCAGGAGTATAGTCCTGCGAGGTTATTCATGTTTTCCAAATAACCCTGTATATATAATGATAATTAAACCAATATACCAGATAAATAAGAGAAAAAGATAAAATAAACCAAAAAATAAATATAAAAGATAAAATAGGAACATATTTAAAAGGAAAATGAGCAATAATTAGGACACTTTAAATATATTGATATAATGGAGAGGTTTACCATTTTCTTGACCTGGAAACTCTCGTCTCAATAAATGGAAAATGCAAATATAAATTTTGTGTGAAGAATTTTGCTTTATAGACACTGAATGAAATTCAGAAGAACCATTCCATTTCAAACTAACTTAAAATTCTGGCTGGTGAGATATTCTCAAAAGCTCCGTATGGAATTGAAATATGGATCCTAGAGGGGGAAAAAATTTAAACATTCTCTACAACTTCAAGATGTGGTGTATTTAGCAGGCTTTGGTGGACTCTATTTCTTAGGAATTCCACACTTAGGAAAGACTTTCTATAAGAAGGACTAAATTAATTATTAAGTGCTTTGGACATGTTTCTAGAAGAGATGGAGACAGTTTGAGAGGAGTTCAAGTCAAAATTAATGTGCATACGTTTGCTAAGTAAGACATCTAATAAATTTTGATGACTTCCGCGTGGGTCATTATAGCTCAATCCATAAAGCTACCTACAACAAGTCTACCTGACAAAGGAATATTTCGGGTTCGAGATCCGGTGATAAGCCCCACCTTGTAAGAGCATTATCGATTTCCTTGATTTTTTTAATATCACTCATGGCATTTAATAGTTTAAACGTCAAAATTTATCAGATTTTTACGGCCGTTCAGAATCCTGTGTGTAGTTTTCTGGGATATTATGCCGTGTATATTTGCAAATTCATCAAAATCATGTTTTTTTTTTGAATTTTCAAATCATTTATTAGAAAATGATCACGGTTTTTCATAAAAATGTAAGACTTTCTATTTACTGTTCAAAGAATATTTTTTCTTCTTCTGTATGAAGGCTTGAACTCTGTGGTGACATTATTATTAAAATAAAACACAAATTACTTGTTTTCACCACTTTATTATTTTTTTTTACCACTTAATAAAGTGGTGAAAACAAAGTAATTTGTGTTTTATTTAAACTTTCTACTTTACACATAAATAATTTTGGTCTGAAATTGAATAGTTTAGAATCATTAGAAATTATTAGTAAAGCATGTAAAAGTAAACAAAATATTATTAATAGTCAATTTAATTTAACTAGTAGTCTAATTCTAAAAAAAAAATTCAATAATTTTGTGTACTTAAGAACTTCAGTAATAATATTTAAAAAAAATTTTTTCAATAATTTAGAAAACCAAAAAACAAAAGATAGCATTCATTTTGATATTTTGACATTTATAAAACACACTGACGATGGAAAGGTTTTTCTGAAACATGTATGGGTAATTAATGAATTTAAGTAGATTAAAACAAATAATATATATTTTTTTAATTGAATAAATAAAAACAAACAATACGACTATTACTGTTAAGGCGGCACATTCACTGCAAATGCATTTTCGGCATTTTTTTTAAGAAAAAATGGGTTTTTATTATTTATTTATATCAGAATGTATACTCTATCCTGCATTTTTTTAGGGCAATAACTTAGATAGAACCTTTGTTATTATATAAAAGTAATAAACTGGACATTATTTATAATAATTAATAAAATATAAGCATTAATCGACAGGCCGCGGCCAAAACATCGTTTTTAGTGTCCTAGGCGGCGCTAATTTTTAATTACGTACGCGTAACATGTTTTTTAATAAGTATAAAGTATACTTCATTGTCTATAATTTTTACTAAGGAAATCTAGAAATTTCAATATTAATAAAGTTATAATGTTTTAAATTTGCAAGAAATTTTTACGTTTTTTGTTGATTTTAAAATGCTTTTTATTTATATAAAGAGATCATTTTAAACAGTATATTCTATTTATTCTCGTATTTTGAGGCTTTACTCACTTAATAAAAGTTATTTTTTTAATAAAAATACCTTAATTATTATTTAAAAATAAAAATTCCAATTAACTATTGTAAATAATGTCCAGTTTATTACTTTTATATAATAACAAAGGTTGTATCTATGTTATTGCTCTAAAAAAATTGCAGTCTAGAGTATACATTCTGATATTAATGAATGATAAAAACCCACATTTTCGTAAAAAAAAATCGCCGAAATATGCATGTGCAGTGAATGTCCAGCCTTAAAAAGCAGAAATAACTAACCATCGTCTCCGGATGTCTTTCAAACGTTGCCAATGCCATGAAATACGACACGATGATATTACTCGGCATAACAGCGCAAGTATTGTAAGCAGTGTTCAGTTTGTATAACAAATACCTTCAGTAAACTTGTATTTATGGTTTTCCGTACGAAACATGCATGTTGAAGTCATAAATCAAGATTTAGCTCGGATCGCAATAAAAGCATTACATTTTACTGTTTGGTAGGGGACATAGTTTCTACCTTTTGCAATGATCAGAACGCCGCGCCAAAACAATACCGGAGCCGGAAGTCTAATAAACAAGTCGCCAAACGCCCGGTAGTCCAGTGACGCCGTACGTATAAATTAAAATATTATTAAATGAACATTTATTTTATCTATATTTTCAATACTATAAAAATTAAAAATATTTTTATCAGGCATATTCTAGTCTGTACCTATATTAAATAATTCGAAAGAATATCATATATACCTACGTTGAAAAGAATATTGTTTAATGCTCAAAATTAAACATACAAAAGTATCATTACCAGCTACTAAATTTACGTATACTTTTTCATGAAAAAAGATAACATATGTCTCTAGCATAGCCACTTGAAATATACGGATGATTCCTATTTGGAACATATAGTATATAACTTTCAAAAAATTTGATGTGTGGTTGTTGGTGAACGTTAGTGAACGTGTTAAATTGGCGAACGTTGCAGTGTGACCACCTAAGCCAGCTTATACAGATTGTAAGCCCCGGGCCATAGTACAAAAGACTTTTGTACACGTTTGAGACTTCCTTAATTTATCTTATTTTATTTTATCCCCCATTTATTTTTATTATTTGTATAATATATGCAGGACGCTTAAATAACTATTTGGCCCGAGCCACACAATGCGCATCTTCTTCGGTCGCGGAACACCGCCATATATATTTTCAAGATACAATATGCGCTGATCTATGCAAACACACTACGCGGATAATCGGTCGATCTATTTGCTTTGCCGATTTTACGCAACGGAAAAGACGCGGCGGAAGATATGCGCAGTGTAGCGCCGGCGCAAGTCATCGCCATTGTCACTGTTGGCTCTACAATCTCTATTGGGTCATGGTCTCAAGAGTATTCTTTCAATGATCTCGATCTTGCACCAGCTATCTCCAATTCCGGATATCTCAAACACATATCTTTGTCTTTGAAAACATTATCATTCAATTTTAGTTAAAACTGTCCTAAACTCCAAGGTCATGTATTCAGCAGGGACTCTGGTGCTTGTTAATGAATCTCGATCTGTTTTTTTTGTATTCTTGTACGCCTTCACTTGTTCCCGGAGCATATCTCCGTATTATAAATATACATTTACACGCAAATGTAACGCTCTTTTACACCACACCCTTCCCTAAATATGTACATTTTTTTTTATTTTTTTATTTTGGGAATCTCAACAGTATACAATTTATTATAATAATACATAACGTATTGGGTAATTCGTAGACCAATTATAGAGATCCACGGTATAAAATGATTGGTTTGATGCTGGGCTTCGTAATCCAGGATCATCATAGTAACATAAAATACACAATATCTCTCTGGGTTGCATAGCAACGTCAGAGAAAGCAAATGACTTTCCATTAATTAAGTAGTAATAAAAAATTAATACACTCATACAGTCATTATTGACGGGTTATTTCCAGTTGTAATTTTTCGAGGTTATACTCACTAAAACCGAACTAGGCAGTTAACCAAGTCATAAAACTATCTATTATTTTCGTTATCCTAGCTGACATTTGAAATAACATTCAGGAACGTTAGAGTAGCTAGACTTTAAAAAGTCAGTCCGATTCGGTTTGACTTTATCAAGCGATAGTGATTAAAAAATTAAGCCCCTATGAAAAAGAAAGAAATCTATTTTTTTAAATAGGCGTCACATATTACTTTAAGCTTTATATAATTCATTGCAGTATAAAATAAAAGTAATGTTTATTTTTTAAATGAAATAATTGATATATAAGAAAGGCAAAGTAAACCAAACAGCAGAATTTCCATGATTAATAGGACTGAGCTGACCTGCATTTGGAAAATTTAAGCATATTTTCGAAAAAAAAGATATCCCAATTAATTTTAAAAGAAAAGCCTTCAAATCGTGCATATGTACTGACAGTGATGACGTAAGGAGTGGAAACGATGACCTTTACGAAGAAAAGTGTAGAAAAGCCCAAATACACAAAACGATCTATGTATAGATTCATGCATGGTATAAACCTAAGAGATAAAATAAAAAATATGAAATTAGGCGCAATACTAGAATAATGGATATCATGGATAGTAAAGCGAAGCTAAAATGGCAATGGGCTAGAAAAAGCAGGACGCCACAAGATGGACTCTCAAAATTCTGAATTGGAGACCTTGGGAGAATAAAAGAGGCGTCGGAAGACCTCAAAAGAGATAGGCCGAAGATATAGCCGCTATGCGGGGAATAAAATGGATACAAGAAGCAAACAACAGGGATGGATGGAAGAGTATAGAAGAGGCCTGTATCCATCAGTGGAGAGATGAAGGCTGAATACAAAAAAAAGAAAAGATGTATTACAATAGGACTTTCACAATAATTTGTATCGCTTTTACCCGGAAATAAAAAAATCCGGATTCGTATCCTACTAACCATTTTGATGAATAGTTTTTTCTGTTTGGTTCTAATTTACTAATCAAAACTGTTTTAAATATTTATATTATATGACTGTAATGTACTATGATAGGTATCAAAATATTTATAAATATACGATAATAGGTGAAAAATTACGTTCTGCATTTCTCATAGTAAATTTGTATTACTTCTCCGAAAATTGCAAAATAATTCAGTGCTGACATTATTAATATAATTAGCAAAAATATTCTTTGTTATCCTCACTAATTTGTTGAAAATGCCAACATGTTTCGGAGCCAATGGTCCTTTCATCTTCTTTTAATTTTTTGTTTTGCGAAACCAAGTCTATTATCAAACGTTATTTATTTCTCTACCTGTACCAAATAATTTCCAGACTTTTCTCATTTGTCTATGATGTCTCTTTCACTGCAAAATTTATGACTATTTCTAAAGATCTCTTTATTAAATACACATAGGTACATCGTTGTTTTGCGATATTTACCGACTTTAATATTAGGAATCAACATTATTTTATCCATTCGATAATATCAAAGTGATGTATATAATTTAATAAAAATGTCATCAATGTTGAAATCAAATGTAAGATATTCTCATGCAACAAAAACGTCTCATCAAATCCCATATTTACATTTTCATTCAATAGCTAAAGTTTATACATTAATGCGTTTTATATGTGATATTGCGATATTCTTAAACGGTCCAGACGAGCTTTATATTAAAATTTAGGAACCATTATAAATCATTGGCAAAGTAGGATTGAAGAGAAACCTTTAAAAGATTTTAAAAACTATAAAAATCTCGAAACTTGCATCAGTAACATCATAGTAACTGCTATGAGTTCCGAAAGGTCGCTAGAGATATCGGAGATCCACGGCAAAAGAGCCCAAAACAATCTTCACAGAATATTCTAAAACTAGTGAAATTGTCCCTTAAATTCTTTTGTTCAAAATAGCCGAAACGACTAGAATGAAGAGACAAATTATTGTTGTGTACAAAGTGAATGAAAACTAGTATCAAATAAATAAACGACAAAATAAAATATTCCATTGTGATGCACGCTACAATTAAATGTTTTGGTTGGTGGTGCGGGGAGGGAATGCAATATGCTTTTTACGCCGTGATTTATAAAGTCACGAAAATAAAGCCACCCCGCCCCTCGCCGTGACGTCACTCGGGACCAAATCAACCCCCCGTCACGGCTCTCGCAGTGCCTACCATTCCGACGGGGGTTTCTTTTGGCGAGAGGCCAGCGCCACCACAATTTACAGGGGTGCATGCGATCATTTATCTTCGGGCCGTTTGATGCACCACTCTAGCTATTGTGCCCACTGCCCGAAGGCTGTGCATGTAAATTATTTCGTCATGTCGGCTAAGCCTCCAAGATTATTTAATTATTATTAAACCGGCGTCACGTGCTTTTTACTTCCTTTACTTACTTACTTACTTACTTCTGCTTGCTTGCCGTCAACAAAAACTTTGGATCGATTTTTGATCCTTTTCCCGTGATCCAATCGAGCTGAAGCTTGGCTAGCAGACTCGTGACGACGATCAAGAAGATCTATCAAATTTTCGTTAGAAAAATTAATAATTATAGTATAATTTCGGATTTTTAGAAATTTTATTGGTTTTTTCAAATTGGAATCGTTACAAAAGTTTGATTACGGCGGCCCGATAACGTCGCGGAATATTTTCTAAATTTCAATTACTCCGTCGGTATGCATAATAGGTACTTCATTACGAATGTCGAAAATCTAAATTGACTAAAATATGTTTTTAGAATTTAATCTTCAAAGCATGAAGTGTCTTACTTAAGCTCAAAACATTTGACATTTTAGAAATGTATTAAGTTACTGTAAGTTTAGTGTTATGTTATATGTTTTAATTCGTCTTTAATTGTTGTTATATTTTACAAAGAAAGGGAGTATAATAAAAACTTGGTTTTTATGGGTTAGTTTTTTAATAACTTATCCGTATTAACTTATAACTTATATTAATTATTGGCATTATAACCCCAGGTATGTCTGAGCCCCCTCAACTCCTCTTGTTTACGTCAGCGGCGACTACAGCAGCCACCCAAGAACTATCATTTCGTGTTGCGTAGTCCGCCCAACATCCATCGATTGAAAGGCACTAGATTATTATTTTTAGTTGACCAAAGTGAGGATGTTATATATTGAAAAATAAAGGTAAGGTAACGGTGGAATGACTTGTATAAATAACATTATATATATTTCTTTATGTTTCTTTTTATATATATTTATATTGAAATATTGATTAAAGTATGTAAAATATGCTTCGAAAGACATGTAAGTGTGCCATTTTCACCAAAGTACTATTAATAATTTAACTAACTTTGTATAAAATACAAATTATTAAGATTTATTATTGTTTTACTACTAGTTTTGGAAAGAACAGAACTTACCATTGGCAGAAAAATGATAATTAACCCGGGAGCAGTGGCGTAATGAGGATTTCCCTCACCAAAATTTATAAGTGTCTGGCATGTAAGGAAAGCGTAATAATTGTTGCTTCCCTCTACCTGTAACTTCTGACCATTCTTCAGGGATGTTAATGTGACTAGAACCGATAAATTTAGTACTCAAGCAACCGTGCAATGGAGAGCAACCGTGAGGAATTCCTTCATTGAGCCACTAACGACGTAAGTATATATTTCCGACACGATTTTTAAATATATTTTTATTAATTAATTTAATTAATTATTTTTCCGATAGATTATACAAAATATTTTCTGATTTTAATATTTTTTTTATATTGATAACGATTCACAGCAATCGACCTCTCGACAAATGGTAAACCTGACAATTCTAGATGATGCAGCCGGCACTATCGCTTCATGACTGTAAGAACAATGTGTTATTAACTCTATCAGTCCCAAAAGTGACCGACCCAGTGAGCAATTTGGTGACATTGTATAATTTGACCGAAGGGGCTGTTGGTAGATGTTGATGAGATGAAAGGTTCATAAACCAGGAAGAGTAATAGATGGCCTCAAATCGTATTCCATTCCCTTTTGAAAATTGCTGGTATCAATAGACAAATAATATTTGCTAGCAATTTTGAAATTTGTCATTAGCGATGATTTTTTTAAGAGGTTGGGTATTCAGTTGATAAAACCGTACACCAATTTATCGTCAGATCCCATACACCATAGGCGGATGACCATAAAATAATTTATCGTCATATCTTTGCCAGAGAATGGGAAAAACTGTCGGCATTAGTCAATCCTTAGATAATTAACATAGTCTACATGGAAAATGTTCGAATCTGCTCTAGAAGAAAATAAGTTGTACTAAAAAGGGATATAATTTGCGTGAAAAACCACTGTGCAACGAACATGTATGTTTTACATATGTTTTGAAATTAATACTTTTGAAGAACTCAACTAATAGTAGAAAAAAAATTGTTATTAAATTAAATAGAAATAAATAAATAAAAAATTAAAAAATTGTCGTTTTATCACGAAGCTTTTCCATTGTGTAAATGTTATACAAAAGTATTTAAAGAATATATTTTAATTAACATTTTACATTACAAAGTATCTGTTGAATCAATTAATGATACTAATACTCCATGCGCATTTTTAAATTTATTTTCATTTTATTATATACGGAAATAAAAAATAAATGTATTTATAGTAGGTACTGCTTCGTAAAATATTTAAGCCATCATTTCGTGTGTAGAAATATCTCAAGCAATCACTTGAACGTGTAACAATGGTAATTTAATATATGTTTTATCAATATTTTTGATAATTTTGTTGTCTGTCTGTCCGTAAATTTCTGTAAAGTATGTAATTTCGTTCAAATATACGGCTAAAAAAAATTAAATTACATGGCTGGAAGTAGAATGCGAACCTCGGAAGCAAATGCCACCGAGATACCGTAGCGACACTGCTACCATCACCACTCCATGGACCGTCAAGAATATACAATATATACTAAGGCTTAACAAAGACGCGAACCATTTCATTTTTCGTGATTTTTCACGGGTGTATAAATTAATAAAATCTGTAAGCACTTTACACTACCGTCAACGTAACGAATCGTTAATCAGAATAAAACATAGAATTCCCGCTTTTTAACATTAGGTACGGACCACGCATATTCTGAACAAATGTACCCCACCTCATAAAGGGTGAAATATTTTCATATATCGTTAAAAAGGTACATAAAAATATATATTTTACGTCAAGGGTTGCCTTTGCTTCTGTGATTTTTCGCGAGGCATGAGAAAAACACAGAGAAACAGATTATACGAAAACATATTACCAGGAACCAGAAATAAATTGATATTGCCAAGCGGAATACTTGCCGATCCGAATAATACTGACAAACAAGTAAACAGGAATACAAATTGAGAAATTGAACGACGCCTATAAATCAGGCGTGAGGCAACAAACCCGACACGCGTCTTTTGTCAATCGGCGCTGCGGAAGAGCGATACAAAGATGAAAAAAAAACCATCTCATTGAATCCAGAAGGTATCATCTTTCACAGATGCAATCTATACATCCCGATAGCTTTCCTGCCATTCCCGCGTTTCTATCTCGACGAGTATATAGGGGATACCAGACAGTTATGGGACACCGACAGTTATTGGACAAGATGGTAGTAATGTGGCAAAAATAAGCATATTCTTTGGTAAAAAGTTATGAATATTTTAAAAACAAGTCACCCTACTATATACTAACCATTGTTAATCGGCCCGATTCTGAAAATAACAATATCTGGATCTTTAAGATTTTTATCCCAACACTTAAAAGACGATAATAAAAATTAAAAATGTCCAGAGCGGATTTTGTAATTCTACGGCTCAAATACACTGTATAAAAAGATGATATAAGAAAGATTGTTTCTTACAAACGTATTAATTTCTTCATCCACAGTGTCCAGATGAAATATCATGGCTAAACTTGTCATGACCGCGTTCGGCGTTACCGCGTATACAAATCTTCCCATCTTGACATTTTTTGACAGATATGTCTGGATGTTTAAGATCTTTATCCCAACACTTAATAGACGATAATAAAAATTAAAAATAAACGAGACATAGCTTTACGTCGGTGTTTGTTTCTGTAAGTTTCTATATGAGATAGATATAGAGGGAGAGAGAATATTTCATCTGGACGCTGTGGATGAAGAAATTAATATGATTGTAAGAAACAATCTTTCTTATATCATCTTTTAATACAGTATATTTGAGCCGTAGAATTACAAAATCCGCTCTGGACATTTTTAATTTTTATTATCGTCTATTAAGTGTTGGGATAAAGATCTTAAAGATCCAGACATTGTTATTTTCAGATTACCGATGATTATCATCTTTAACGACCGCACAACGACAATGTTCAAAATAAAATATTTCTGACATATGATGACAAGTTTCTTGGTGGACACGGAATTTGTTAAGAAATTCACAAGAGATAATACATTTATTAGAGGTTATTGCGAATTAGTTTATTAGTATTTAATTGTTAATGTTAATTAGTATATGAATTCCATTACATTATGTCGTTGATTTTAAAACAATAAATATAAAGTAAGTATTTTTTTAGAATGTGTCTAATAACTGTACCCGCCAAAGACATTTTTTCTATTATTGGACGGCCGTCCAATAATAGAAAAAATGTTAATAATTGTTAATAATTAATAAATGTTAATAATCGAATATTCACAATGGAAATCATTTTTCCATGCAAGATGTATTCCAAAAAGCCATGCAATTCATATCCCTGATAACTTATGTGTATGTCATATTTGTTACAATATGGATACTGATGATAATGGAGACCAAGTGATTAATCAGTAGATAAACCATATGATTTAATTTGGAAAACAAATTAAACTTGAATTTCTCTTTCATTTTTGTTGCTTGTCCAATAACTGTAATTTCGGTGTCCAGTAACTGAAAAATTTGTCCAATTACAATTTATTTATTTCCAAATTACTTTAACTTATATTTAAAAAAACAACTGTTTATTTAAAAACTTATAAAATGATTGAATAGGTAGTATTTATTTCAAAGCGCAGTTTCATTTCCTGGAATTTAGGTACTCAATCAAAGAAAAAAAAAGTCTCAAGTGTCCCATGACTGTACGGTCTCCCCTATGTGGAGATATTATATTGTAAACATTTTCCAATAAAAGCAATGGAATTGCTTGTATCAGGCGGTTTCTGTTGTGCTTTTTCTTTTGTGTCCGGAATGATGTTGCTGATATTTTATTTCGTATAATATAACAGCTATGACACAAAATAACACATTATTTTTTTGACACAGGGGAAGACCTACTTTTATAATTTAAAGCATATGTTACCGCGAATTCTTCCGCAGTCAAACAAATTATGTATATATATTATTTTTTATTTAATAGTTGTCTCGTAGAAAGTGTGCATTATGTGAAAAGCAGGAAAAATTAGACTTATAATTTTCAATTTGACGCCTTTTATAATTTCTTGTGTTTGTAAAAAAAATGTCGTTGATTCTGTGAATAATGTTTTAGTTGAAGGCTTGTAAATGCAGCAGAAATAATTAACAATTCCTTTCACGACTCTATTCGTACATACATCGCGACACATTGCGTACATCGAACTAATTTTAGTATTTTTAAGAGTGTAATAATTTTAATACAGTTCTTGTCCTGAAGAAGGAAGTAGCGATCCCGAAACAATAATAACAAATTGTATTTTAAACAAAGCTTAAATTTTTTTTTCATAATGGTGGTTGTAATTAACACCCGAGTTCATTTTTTTTTCATTTCTAAACACAACTCTTACGACATTGATTCAACCCTTGAGAGACGTCGCAGTAAAGTCCGCCGACGTAACTAGTACATATTGCACACTGGCGACCTCTATTGTAGTAGAAGCAGCCCTCTCTCATTCTTAACAAATGATTTGTTTCTCAGGATTTAAGGGAGTGGATTTAATTCTTGCCAGCTTCCCCGTAATGATCGCGAAATGCGATACCCTTGACAAATGGCAAGAGGAAGGTGCTGGGAAAAATGAGCGACTCGGACACATCCTCGAAATTTATAGGTCCAGGGTCGCGGGGCAGGCCCAATTAAAACGACGCCTTGAATCACTTCAGACGAAATAAAATGAGGATCATTTGTATGACGGCTGTACTACGGACAATTATTTTTGTTTTCTTCATTTTAAAATGTTTTCAACCTTTCACGACTGTTCAAAATCTTCTAGTTAAATTTCGGAGCTATCCTAGCTGACGTTTTAGATCCCGTTGCAGCATCCATCATCAGGTTTGTTGTCGCTGATCACCGCTATGGAATCCAAAACATCGACAAATTGGTCGTATACAATATATATTATTTGAAAAACAAAAGCATATTTTCGAAAACAAAGAGATCCCAATTAGCCTGAAAAGAAAAGCCTTCGAACCGTGTACACCAGTGCCTGCCAGTGAGTGATGACGTATGGAGTGGAGACGATGACCCTGATGAAAAGTGTAGAAAAGCTCAAATGCACCCAACGATCTAAGGAGAGATCCACGTTTGTTATTAGCTTAAGATATGATGAAATTAGGCGCATGGATATCATGGATCATGGGCACGTTACAAGACAGGATGCCACAAGAAGGACTCCAAGGGTTCTGAAGCGGAGACTTTGAGAGAATAAAAGAAGCGTTGGATGACCTCAAAAGAGATGGGCTGACGATAGAGCCGCTGTGGAGGAGAAGAACAGGCTACAAAAAGCAAACAATAGGGATGAATGGAAGGATACGGAAGAGACCTAAAGCCAGCAAGGCTAAATAAAATGAACATATATTATAGATATCTCACAGAAACGTAGCTTTTTTATATTGGAAAGTGAGTATGGAAGCTTTTAGATGTTTACAAGGATTACGGCCTGTCATAAGCTGGACTAAATGACCACTTTACATAATTTAACGTTCACGATTCCACCTATGATCGATCACCACATCGATCAAATCTAGAAAGTTGTATATATTGTCTTTATGTACCTCGCTTTCCTATGCTTATTACAAATAACACTGTCGCCTCCTATGGTTGAAATTTGTTATTCTCATCAAACTGTGTAACGATGTCGCAGCTGGTAATAAAACTTCAAAATTGTGAAAATAATGATGTCTCATTCTCTTCCTTCCTGGGTTTCAATCCGTGGGATTAGTTTGCAGCAAAGCAAATCTCTTTCTCCATTCTCACTCTCATTACCAAATGCAATATCCACATGCTGTTTCATGGGAATGACAAAACACCTCGTGGGTTAACCATGTTAGCAGTAAAGATGTACTAAGAAGCTTGGATAAGACATGAATTAACAAACCAAAGAAAACTACATACTATGAATGTATATAAGTAATATATGATAAATTCAAATCAATACGAAGACAATTATTAAAGGCATCAGAAATTGAAAAGAAAGTGGTTGTGTTGGCTTTATTAGCTTAGAATCTGGTTTAATGTTCAAAATAGCGGGATTAAATACATCTTTTTCTTCTTCTTCTTCCTCAGCCTTTTTCTCTCCACTGCTGGATGTAAGGCCTCTACCATTTTCCTCCACTCATTTCTGTTTCTCCCTCTTCGGATCCAGGTTTTTCTTGCTAGCTGGACTATGTCATCAGACCTTTCCAGAGGTCTTCCGATTTTTCCATTTTTCGTCCAAGGCCTCCACTGTGGGATTCTGGGTGCCCATATAGTGTCCTCCTGTCGAGCCAAATGTCCAGCCCACTGTCATTCTAATTTCGCAATACGGTTCATAATATCGGCAACTTTTGTTCGGCTCTTATTTCTTCATTTCTGATTTTATCTCGAAGGCTCACGCCGAGCATCTGCCTTTCCATGGCCCGCTGTGTACACTTTAATTTGTGTATGCTTTTTTCTGTTAGTGCTTCTGTTTCTAGGCTATATGTCAGCATCGGTAGGATACATGTATCAACATTTTTCTTTTCAGGCATACTGGGATTTCTTTATTTTCAAACAAATGTTTCAATTTTTAAAATGCTGCCCATCCCATACCTATACTTCTTGGTAGTTCTGCTGTTTGGTTTTCTTCTCCCAGGTTTTCTTTCTTATGACCAAGGTACACATATTCGTCAATTGTTTATATTTTCCCATTGTTTGACCTATGAACCATGACCTATGAACTACGACCAGAGAATTGCAAGAAACATCGAAAGCAACAGTTTTGGAAATGAACAAACAAAAAACAAAAATTTTAACCACATCCAAACAATACATCTTGCATAGAATAAATGGGCATATTTCGAATTAGTAAATAACCTATAGCACATGAAGAAAATTAACAGAAACATTTTTTGTATTAAGGATACGTACATGAGAGTGGAATTGAAAAAACGTTATTCTATTAAGGACCCCTGGTAGCTTGGCACCCTACCTGAGGCAGGATATTTCTGCTCCTCTCATTAGCATTTTAAGAAGGCGTTATTTTTTTATTAAGCTTTTTTTTATTTTGTACGAAGCTACACGTCCGTTTCCGCCAAAGAGATAACAGTTGAGGAATAAAAAAAATATGCGAGAGCACAAAATTTACCTTGTATATTTTTTGGTATATTTTCAGGAGGAGAATTGTTGCCGTTTAATGAACGCGGTATTTATAAAATTAATTTATAATATCCACGACCGTAAATTGTTTTTCTTTATTTTTTTGGGTTTGTTGCCCGTTTTTATTGTAACCCATGAGTCTGGCAATTTATGAGCTGAAAAATTAATTAATAGGTGAACGAAAATCGAAAATACAAGAGCTTATTTATTCACTGTCTAACCTTTCAGTTTATTTAAGCTTAGATGAATCATATCACTAGTTTTGATGAGGGACACAAATGAAAACACTATACATTAATGAGCGATTCATTAATTAGTAATTAATTAATTATTAAATGGACAAAGTCAGTCAACACGAATTAAACTTAAAAATATTATTTACATTACACTATTTTCCAATATATCACTCGTATACGAACACTTTATATGTCGCTCGTAGTACATTCAATTCTCGAACATATGAGTCACACTTATTTACTTCGCCACTCGGTAAGTACTCGCCCGATTATTTAACTGAAATCTATCGCTGCTAAATTTGTGACTAGGTACACCTGGCCGTCGCCTAGCGCAAACTTCTCATCGAACAAACTTTCAAAATCATAACTCTTGCGCCGCGGCGTAGTCCCGGTATTTAACGCTGTTTTTTTTAACTCTCGAGAAGATTATTTTCCTTTCTCAGTGCTTAGGAGATGGTTCCCGTCGCTTCTAGGTTATTCCAGGCATTTCTAGAATTTTATAGATAACTCTAGATTGTTATAGGCCGTTCTAGGTCCTTCGATAGTGTTGTGACATATTACAAGGGACTCGGTCAGTGTGATATTCTGCTTTCAATTTCGTTGCAATATGATTCATTAACATATTTTATCAAATGTAGCATACAAAAAGCGGATTGCCGTAATTTGAAGAAATATATATTTACTTATCTAACTTTAATATACCATGATGAAATACCGTATGGCTTGAAAATATTGCAACGTAATAAATATAAAACATTAGAATAAATAAGTTGAAGAAATAAACTATTTTTAGCTATCTTTTAATGAAATTTAACCTATCACATTCCTTTGTAGGCCAATGGAAAAAGATTGCGGAAAGATGAGATGTGATCGAATTTTTTAGGGTTGAAGAAGAGACATGACGATAAAGATGAAGGAAGACAAATAGGTGGTGAACTATTTTTTAGGTAAAAGATGAAATAATATAAATATCGAATAATAATGCACGCACTATTCCATTTTTGAATAATTCATCTACTAAATAGTGTTCGGAATCTAATTGTCAAATCCAAAAAATTCAAAAATATTTTGAATAGTCACCGAGGATTACTAATGAATATGTACTGAATTGTAGATTTTATATGATTTATTAGAGTTTCAAGAACGTTGTGCAACCGTTAATTAACAAAAAGTGAGTGGTATATGTTGCACTTGTATCTGTAAATGCGCGCCAGCTAGACAGACAGTAATTCTTATTGCATTTCTTTTTAAGTGTTTTTAATTAGCTCTCTTTGTCTGTTTGATAGTTTGTTGTGGCGGAATCTTAAAATTGATTTTTCACCCCGAAGTTCCCAACTAGCTAGAGCTCTGAAACTTTCAACATTTACATACATGGATGAACATACATTATTAAAATCATTTTTGACGTAATTTGGTAATTATTTCGATTAGAATTAATAATTTTTCATTATTATTGAACATTAAAAGTGCGTAAGTAGCTTTGAGATTCATTAATATTAGTATGAAAAATTGAAATGTTCCGATTTCAATTTTTTAAGTTTTCAACTTTGACATTAGGCGTCAGAACTAAATGTCAAATTATGATGAATTGTGGTTATGTTGAATTTACATTTGTAATATCTCAGGGTTACTTTAGTTGAGAATAATTCGGTTCGACAAAAAGAATATTCAACATAATTATTTATTTATTTAACGCCCATATGGGCTTTTACAAAATATAAAGAATCACATAAGACAGATATGTTGTTTTAAAGATTTAAGTACAAAGTTACAATTACAAATAAAAATCACAAAAGACAGATAGTTATAAAGATTGCAGTACATTAAGATGATACAGTACGTATAAAGTACTGGATTAAGTGCATATAATACATTTGAGTAAATTAAAAAAAGTAGTTTAAAAGAAAAGTTTAAACAGGCAGAAGAAAAAGATTTTTTTTAGAAGAATCTATTTAGTTGATTCGTAAAGAATTGTTTCAATTTAGTCCTATCCACAGTTATACTATCAGCAAAAATGTCGACCACCTCCGCATGTTCATTCCCTAATGAGTGTAATCTGGGGATTACAGAGTTTGCTAATGCATTAGTTCTGACATTTCCTCTAAAATTGAATAATGTACTGTGTCTTGATGATCTCAATGGTGCATATAAGTCGATCAGACTAACAATCTGGGGGCAATCAGACATGTTATTTATGATCCTATACAGAAATATTAGATCAGTATTTTCGGCAATATTTTCTGTTACATTCATGATTCATTTCTTCACCTTCTCGCGGTGAAACTGTTACCTCATATTAAAAGCATGTATACAATTTTTTTTTGATTCACTTGTATATAATGTATAATTCTTTCCAGCCTTTAGCATGGTAACTATACGTATAGGGGATGTAAACGAAGATCCTGTACCTGTGTCTATTTCTCAGAACCCATTAACCCGGCCGCACTGCGAAATTATCAAGCTTCCCAAAGCGGCACATTTTCGGTGAATTTTACTGCCGGGGACTCCGCCTAGCAACAGCAACGAAAAAGTATAAAAGCTGTGCGCTCATACTCCCAGCCAGAATATACTGTTCGGAAGGCTCCAACAGTCCTCGTCTGGAGGTGTTCGGGAGGGATTCCTGGCGAACCTAGGAAACGATATCGCCGCCGCAGTCGAGAGTTCTCCTGCCGGGCCGTATCTCGTCAAGTATTAATCTCCGAGAAGTCTCTTCGCCATGGTACATGCTGTTGAGTTTTTTCCGGCAAGAGCCTTCGCTAAATCTGTGAAGTGAGTTCAAGAATTCGGCCTTAGTATTTTTTTATGACTACGCCAGAGACCTAAGTGCTTGTGATAATCAATGTATATATATAAAAAGAAACCCGTGTTTCCCTACCCGCCAAGTTTTCTCTACAACCAGCCACAACCACTCACTGGTGGTTATGGTGGTGGATAGCCCTTGGTGTCACATCGAAAATATGCGAGTTTGGTGGGGGTGGCTGTGCGTGGGTGGGAGTGTGTGACAAAAATGTGCTTTCTAGCACATTGTTTTGTTATGGGGAGGCTGAAAATTCTTCAGATTGTTTCAAAATAGGCGCGCCGTCTATGTAGGTGAGCCTAGAAGGTTCCGGAAAAACCTGCTCTCCGGTAGGAGAAGGTTCTAGAAAATTCCCAAAAGTTCTATAAGGTTCTAAACTGAGTGTCGAAATGTGTCGCTGTGTCTAGAAGGTTCCTGTACATTCGATAAATTTCTTGAAGGTTCTGGAAGGACAATGTTCTAGAAGGTCGCGAAAGTTCTATGACGTACCAAACAGTGTACTAAAAATCTACGCGTGTGAAGCTAGTTTTATTTTATATTCTGTGTGCTCTTTTATATTTCGACTGTTTACATTTTTGTGTGTTCCTGTGCATTTCTACTGTTTGTATTTCTGTGTTTTCCTCGTATTGTTGTAAAAAAGCAGCTTTTTACATTATTTCCACGTCTTTGTCCCTTACACACATAACTTGAAAGATCTACTCCATTTCAGTATGTACACGTAAACGTCCATTGATATATATGTTTATATTTAATGTCGTACGAAATAACTTTTTATTGTTTTTCCACGAGTGCATTGGGTAATTAAAGTCACGCATCTGCTTGCCAAACGAAGTCACAATCGTAAAACGCCATCGAGCCATTATATTTGAACAATTATCACCTGAGCGCAAAAGTTTCCCCATAAAAGGTTACAATTTAATCCCCCACAGTTTAAGGGCGCTAATAGCTGAAGTCATATTATTTTAATGTGTTTTTTACGACGTCTGAGCAGCGACGCAGTGATACGCTGCACCCGACTTGATTTCGGCCGTTGCAGAGATAATATAAGATAAGATAACATAATAATTTGTGAGCACTGTCTCCATCCCCAGTACTAATAATTTAAAGACACCCTTAACTCTTACCGGCGAAAAGTAGCTTTCGTATTTCTAAAAGACATAAAAATAATTAAGTCGTTAAAAAGAAAATTACAGTGTAATTTGCAATGCTTACAAAAGCACAGAGAGTTGTATTATGTACAATCATTAAACATGGCATGATGTGACAGAAGGTGCCGAATGAAATAGAAGGTGTGAATTATGTCCGTTCTTCTGCGCTTAATGGCCACGCCCAAACACCCACCCTAATCTAATCTCCACCCTACTCCTCACGCTGCCCTTTAGTTTTAAGTTTATTACTGAAAATGATGCGTTAGCATTGAAACCTTTTAAATAGTAAATAAAGTAATCATTTTTTAATATAAATTGAAATGGCCTTTCACAAAGTTGCATGAAAAAATTGCAACATATCTCTTATAATAATATAATTAACAAAAATTTAGTTTTTTTATACCAATAATTTATTGAAAATATCAACATGTTTCGGGGAAATGGTCCCTTCATCACAATACAACGTTTACTAATAAATAAAAATCGATGTAAAGACACCAAAAAATATATATATATATATGTCACCACAAAGTCATTTTGTATTTATTGAAGAAATAATAAAATTATTTGTATCTATAATATTACATTCATTTACTCTTCTCCTCTCAATATTCCCATTACAACCACCTTTAGACCATTAACTCTGTCTAATTTTGTCATATAATCAATTAATTACCTCTTAGTATTTCCACCAAAACCATGTAAAAAAAATATATATTTTAATATTGTCGGTTAAAAATAATAATATAAAATAATTAAACTCACGTTTATTTTTTTACAAATAATCTCTGCAACGTAAACGCCAAATCTATCAATAATTAATTTAATAATATTCACACTGATGCCATAATATTCTTTACGGAAAATATTTTATTTTTATTTATCGTTATAAGTCTTAGGAAGAAACAATTCCCTACCCTATTTTCAAAATATTAATTAGATTGTTGTTGTGATTGCTATCCCAATACTAAAAAAAACGGGAATTACTTACGCGTAAAGTTTCTAAGAAAAATTTCAAGATACCTACCCGTATGACGTCAATATTAAATTTAGATTAAGATATTAGAAAATATTCGTGACAGATTCCTACAAACTTATAACTTTTTTACCTAACATAATAATTATTAAGAATTGACGAAGTTATATTTATATATCTAAAGTAAGATAAAATAATTCATATAAATGAATTTATTTTACACGTCTCATTTAATTAAATTTATTTTTTATTAATTCCTAAAACTTAAAAAAAATAATAATTACATTAATATTATGCACTTAAAAAAGTGATACGTGATAATTTTTTATCATTTTTGTGATAAAAATATAAAAGATCTCCCTCTATAAACACGAGATTCTATCGCCTATTTAATGTGAAAACCTATAGAGATATACCTATAGACGCCTGTATAAAGGCATTATGTCTTGTAAAATATTGTTAATAAGCGTTAATAGAGATTTTGTAAAAAAAATAAAAAATACCAAACTCATCAATTACTTTTCAAATTAACTGTCACTTTTTTTATTTAAAACACAACTTTTAATTTTATTTTCAGCAGTGTTTCAAATTCCTCAGCTTTTAAAAAGGTATTCTGTAACATGATTTATTCCTTTAAGGTTATTATTACGGTCGTTAGACATATTTAACTGCAGATGGTTTCGGATATTTTATACGTACCGTATTTTTTCTGAGAAACGATTCTCGACGTTTCATTGAAGTCATATTCAACGTCATCGGGAGAATGACCTGTATCCGCGGAGGTATTGGGCGGACTGATAAATGTTACGGAAAAACATAGGGTTCGTATAAAATATCCGTAACCATCTACAGTAAAATGATTAATTCCTCTATTTTATTATGGTTTTGTGTTTAATTTGTAGAACTCCATATTTATTTTTAAGCTAAATTTAAAATAAACTAAATTTTAATTAATATTATATAATATTTATAAAAATTTAATTCATTTCAAATTTCGTTAATAATAATTATTAAAATTTAATTTATTTTAAATTTCGCTAAAACATAAAGAGATTAATTCCTCTAATTGTCATTAAATGTTCACATTAAACTTTGATATCATACTAAGGCTATTTATCAAAGTCATTTACGATCTATTGGTCTTCTTCTTTTCTTCTTCTTCCATACCCTTCCATCCTTCCTTGTTATTGGCTAGTTGTTCTATTGGTAGTCTAGTGACCCAGTACTCTGATCGACAGGCGATCAAGTCAAGAGAGACGTCTCTTTTAATAAATACAATTTTTAAAAATATTATAAATTTCACGGTTGGTACTATTAATTTTTTACCTAAAGTATTTTGTTTATATTTTTTCCTTTGTACTCTAAATAATTATCCATAAAGTATAATACTTTACTGAATAACACTGTAAAACAAAACAAAAAAAAACTGAAATATTAATAATACATTTGATTCCAAGTGAACACAAGTATACACAATATTAATATTTTAAGGCTGAGTGACACCGTGAAAGAACAAAGCTTAAGTACGTTTTTATTTTCAATGCTTTCGATAATAATATTTGTAGCAAGAAAAGCAATTAGCGAAATCTCCTCCAACAGCAATTTGGAGTAATAATCTTTTTATGAAACTTTCCGCTCAGTTCTTACTTGCTGGCGGCGTTAAAAATATACATTTTTCGGAACTGCGATAATCATTTCGCAGTAAAAAAGTGTTTAAGTGGGATAATAAACATGGCTTTACGATATCAATTACTGGGGTATAAGTCCACTCCCAAGGGTATCACGAACACTCGTAAAGTGGAAAATTTAAGTAACTACACGGAGTATATCATTTGAGAATACCCAAGGCCTCAAATACGGCATGCCATCAATTATTTTTGCATTTTTGTGCAGCCACTTAAATTAATACCATACCAAATCGACTTACCTATCCCTACCAATTCGAAAATAATTTTTTATGTCGTCACGAGACGGTAAAATCGATAGAATCGGGAGATCGAAAGAAGTACAACACTCCAAAACATGTCAGTGCTATTTTGTTGTATAGGTGTTAAAAATATGTAATAAATTAGTTAAATCTAGATGAAGGAAAGAAAGCCATAATAAAAGTTTACTATATTCGTGTTGAAGTTGACAACAGGTGGACTATTTCACATTTTTACTATTTACATTAATGTTTCATAAAAATAAGTTTTTCTTCGTATTCCAAAGTGCTTCAGTAAACAATAATTTGGAAGGTTTCACTTTGATATCATAATAAACCAGATTCAAAATTCATTTATCTATTAGGAAAGAATTCATGATTCATAAACCCTGACACAAATTTGTTATAAATTGATGTTAAAAACTCGTCATGCGATGGAAGTAAGGCAAGCAATTAAATATTAAAACGTGGTGCGTGTTTGATGATTTGAAACAATTTAAATTTGAAATAAATGTCATAAAATAACTTGTATTTATTAGATATAATAGGTGTACCCATAAGTAATCAATTATTTTTGGTGTGGAATGTTTGCTTCAGTCAAGCTCAGTAAAGTGAACGTGTCAAGACGTGTTTTATACGCAATATTATAATCCGTGGTCTTGTGACTTGTGACAATTATTTTTTTTTTATTACTCTGTTGTAAAATGGCGGACAATCAACTAACTGAAGAACATTTACGTCATTGCGTGCTGTTTCATTTTCTATCGGGTGTTAATGCAACGGTTGCAACAAAGAAAATTTGTGATGTGTATGGAGACGCATTGAAAGTAAATAAGTGCCAACGTTGGTTTAGAAAATTTTCCGATGTTGATTTGTCTGATAGCGATCGTAGTGGGCTCCCGATAGGGTTTGATAATGACGCTTTAAAAATACCTAGAAGTACATTTTTCTTAAAAGTCTACCAACAAGATGGCACAAGATCTTAGATGCGATGGAGATAAAATCGATTAAAAATGAAATTAAATGTAGTTTAATTCTTTTTTGTTGTCACTAAAATGGTTGATTACTTATGAGTACACCTAATATATAAAAATCATAACTTAAAGATCAAATCGATAAGTTTTTTAATTAATATGTTGCGATGCAATACGTGGCGATATTGGCAAACAATAGAGTATTGAATTATTCTGAGGCATACAAATTATAAATATGAAGCGCTAAGAATTGTTTCCCGGGTGATGTGCGATCACACCAACTGCTACGTAAAGGGATTGCAGAGATTCCCAATGAGAGGCGCTCAATATAATTGTTGTCAGACTTACTTATCAGCCTTCAGCTGAAAAGAAGCCCTACATTTTACCGAAAATCTCAAGGAGCCAACCCATATCGCGGATAAAAAATAACTTAATAGTATTTTTTAAAATTTATGTTCTAAGAACACAATTACTGGATTTTTTCCACAGAGGGATAATCATTAATTAAGATATGCAAAATAAAGAAGTCTCACAGAGACGAAGCTAAGCTACCCCTATTTTTTAATCACAAATGGACAAAGTCAACACGAATTTAATTATTACACTGTTCTTGAAATCACACTACTTTGCAATTTATCACCACTTAGCAACACCTTATTATCGCTGGGAAAACTTTACATAATACTCGCTAAAACGTTTCATCCTACTCTCGCATTTATTTAATCTCTCACATGTTTTGAATCGGTATTAATTCGCTTAATTTCTGACGCTCCGATTATCTCTCGACTAGCCATACCAGCCGGCGTCCGTGGCTTATTTTGCACTGATAGAAATGTCAAAAGAAACTCCAATACGTATCGCAGTGCTGCTTTCGAATTCTCGAGAAGATTTTTTCCTTTCTAGTATTTAGCAAAATTTTCCCGTCGCTTCTAGGCTGCTCCAGGTATCTCTCGAATATTGTAGATAATCCTAGAGCGCTTTGGTTTTTTCTTGAGCTTTCTATAATGTTGTTCCAAAGTGACATATTACAAGGGATTCGGACCGTGCACAATTCCTTCTGCTTACCATTTCGCTACAGTATGTAAGTGAAGGCGAAAAAGTGTCAGATCACAATGACCTTGTCATTTAGCACCACGTCCTACACGCGCCATGACCGGAAGTCATCAAATTGAAATATTACCAAACTAGGGATGAATGTGATTTTTATCAGTGTTTGCCAAAGATAACATAGTTTCCGATGAGAGCGAGACGGAAGCCCGCTCCTTATCTCTTCACCTGGGGTGTTGGATAATGGCCACGGACGTCCGAATAGCCTAGACGTGGATTTTTATTATCCCCTAAAAGCGAGCGTGTTGTACGAGCGCCATCTTAGTGTACGTGCACACAGTGGCGTGGAGAGATACTATCACATTACAAAGAACTCGATTAAGCTTGAAAAAATATCTTATAGTTTTGGTTTTATAAATTTTTTTAATAATTATAATAATTTGATAATTATATTATAATTCATTTAATGATTGTATAAATAATGGTGATGGATAATTATACATTTTAAATAATATTATTTTTGTTATCTCTACCTCAGTTTAATATTTTATATTTTTTCCACTACTTAGGTTTCAAGAGAAACAGAATCTCTCAGACAGACAGACGGACAGACAACAAAATTATTATGTTAGATAAGAATCTATCTATCATTTTGAATAATAATCTCTACAATGTAAACGCTAAATCCATCAATAATACTATATAAATAATTTTAACATGCCCTAATGCATCGCTTTTCTTATTTTCAGACCACTTGGTTGACGCCATGAGTAGTACGCACAATAAAAATAACATAAAAGTGAATTAAGAAATAATATACTTAATAAATATAATCAGTATCATTAATTAAAAAATATCCCTATAATTTTTAATTTTGCATAAAAAAAATGTGTGTAATCAGGTGTAGTTATTAACTATATATATACTGATGATGAGAGACTGCTCCTCTCGAAACTATGGTAGTAAATAATAAAACTCATATTGTGGGTGTATTATGAAGTTTAAAAAAATCATATTTTAAATTAAAATGTGTACCACGAAGTAACTGCCAAATTCTTCGACGATACTAAATATAATAGTAGTTTCTGGGGGAACTGAGGATTAAATTATGAGACTGAGTGGGAAGCTCCACTATTAGAGAGAGCCTTGCTATTCACTCGCTTGCCCCGCATTTTAACAAACATAGTCAGGATTGCCGGCCGCACGACAAACAACACGTAAACGCATAATCGAGAATTTAGCGTAGTTACATTATTTTCAATGATAGTCTACTGTTTGTCATAGATAAATAAACAGACAATATTAACACTTTTATTTCTTCATGCTTATCGGGATCAGTTTTTTTTTATTTTAAATATATAAAATGTTTTTTAACGCCCGATCTATATTTTTGGACATTACTGCTTTAAGGTGTCTCCACGGAAGTTCAATATTTTATACCGGGGCAAAGAAGTGGGTATAAACGCCCTTATTATTATGCGGAGATCCTAGATGATCCTAGATAACTGTTTAAGTCTGAGGGTAAACCAATTGCCTGCAGAAAGCTTAACTCTTCTAATTTTCTTAATGATCCCATAAGGAAAACTCTCATTGGACCGTCCAAGGTAAGGCATAGAAAAACATACATCAAGAGATTGATATACACTGGGCTGCAGTTTCTAAATATCGAAGAAAAGTGAAAAGAAAAAAAAGACCTAGAAGTATTCTGATAAGAAGAGTTTTCTACATGAGGAGTAGAAGTAAAAAAAAAATGTATCATTAACATTTCGACTGCAGTGCAAATTGTGGTGCGGTTAATTTTATTATTTAGTTCACGAGAAAACGTTACTGAATAATCATTTAAAGTTAATTAATTCGTAAATAAAGATTTATAAAGTTAAACCATTTCGCGATTTTTTTGGTGCTTCATATAAACAAATTTAAAAATCAACATTATGAATGCTATATATTTAATAAAAACTTACATTTTTGCACTCTTCATCGCAATAATATAAAGTTTTTTCTCATATACGTACCTAATAGAATTTCGTTTAAAAAATAATTAGGCAAATAGTTACGTAATAATTATTATTCACATTATTGAGAATATTGCAAACTTTAAAGAAACATTAATATTTAAAAGCTGATCAATAAATAAACTGTACGCTGTAGAAGAAATATTCATTTAACATAATGAATATTTAAGCAAATATATTTTAAGTTTATTATAAAAATGTTAAATTTTGTATGTGATTTATTATAATTACTGAATTTCTATTATAAAACAATGTTATAAATATACAACTATAGAAAAATTTGCATTATACGGAGATAATTTTTTATAAAGCCTTGTCGTTTAATACTTTCAAGCGATCCATCTAAATATATGATGATAAAAGTAAAATATAATAAATATTAAAGAAGACGTTAATAAATTATTAGTCACATAATACTGAACAGACCGAATTAAGTGGACAGCTTAAGTTGTGTCTGTTTTTTTCTGACTTTCTTACTGACCTCTTCCCGCTTTACAATATACGAAGCAAAGATTATTCATTAACTTAATATTTTTCCTTTTCCCAGCACCGCACTGCGTGTCCAGTCGTAAAATGGCGTCCGCCGCGAGAACTCAAAATGGCGGAGCTTCCGAATGGCGGGAAGTAATTAAACACGAACATGCTCTACGACCTAATTTATACGGATCATAAACAGCTGTTTTAAGGCACTCGCTTGTTAGTTGTGATGGTTCTGTAGTTCACCCCACCACCCCGATATCAAGAAATGTTATTTATTAACATTTTAGCCGAGGTAAAAAAATACGTCTATCAAAGCTTATTAAACCAATGCACAGTTCTGACATCACAATTTATGTATAACGTAATAGTCAAGTGTTTTCATGTGAGTTATGTTTAAATACTGGTTGTAAAATACCATTTGTAAAATACCTATTGTAAAATGCATACATAGATACGTCAACTGATATCTTAGGATTTGGCATTACATTTGCAGTAATAAATAAATCTTAATAAATAATTGTAATCTTCAAGGTCGTTATATTTTTCTATATATACGCCAGACTTCATAAATATTTCATAGGTATTTATTACGTAACTAGCTGTTACCCGTAAAAAAATGACGGTACTTTTTAGAATTTAGAAAAAAAAAAATGAAATATAAAAAAATTGCGAAAAAAGATTTTTGTAAAAAATTAATTTTTCGGAAAAATAATTTTTTAAAAAAAAGTTACGGACGTTACACGAAGTTACGCGAACGGATGGACAGACACACGGAAGGACAGACTGACAACGAAATTATTATAATTGGAATCATCTTTAACACATCGTTAAACAATGAAACTCAAAAACCGTATCGAGAACGGCACAGAGTTTAGCACAACGGTTAGCAGTTATTCCTTGTATTTTGTACACAGTACAAGAGACGAGAGATCAAAATCTCATCCATGCACACGCATTATAAAGTTTGTAGTAGGAGATTCGAAAGCTCATTGCCTCAACCCCCAGATGTCCCTGTCCTCTACTTTGGACAGCGCAGCCTACTGTAAACTAAGTCTTTCTGCACAAAAGTTAACGTGTTTCTTCTAGGATCGTCAAGAAAATCCCTTCATATAATATTTCCACCAGCATTCCGATTTCATATACAAGTCAGCTCACCTGAAATCTCTTCATCGTCCCTATGTGTTCCATCCGCTCCTTAGAATCTTCATCTCAGTCATTTGGCTCCTAAAACTGACCATCTCAGTGCAGGAACATTCATGTACTTACGATGCCCGTAGAATGGTGAACATAAACCAACTTTAACCATTACATAATACAGGTACATATATATACATGTATTGTTTTTGGTATGTTTGGGCCATTACGTTATACAGAGGTACTGAACCGTTTTAAAGATACCCTTATTTTAACATATCTCTTACTAAAGGGTGCTTTGTGAGATTTTATAATAAACTTTCTTACACGTAGATATCATTAATGAGCCTGGGGCCGCGTCGCATATATCCGACGGAGCGCGACTGTCCCCAGGGGCCGCGTCGGATATATCCGACAGGCACAAAATAAATTATTTATCGACGGCCGCGTATCGAATTTGAAAAACGTAATTTTTTCCCAATAGAGAAATCCTGTTGTGACCTGTCGTTCCATTTTCGACTCAAAAACATGGCCGATTATAGCTTAAATCAACACTCAAAGTAGAAGTTTTTCGGTCGTCAAAATCGTATAGAAAAGTTATAGATGTCGCCCTAAACTCATGTTGTACGATCGAAAATTATATAATGAAATAATATTCCGTCGTCGTCACGTCCTTAGTACGCGAAAGACACATGCGTGGTACATGCAAAAATCACGTGTCTGTCGCCGTGTCGATCTATTCCGTCGTCATGTGCCCAGCGCGCGAAAGACGTTCACGTGTATGGTACATGCAAAAATCACGTGATTCCGTTGCTATGTCGAGAGGAAGGGTTTTTTATTTCTTCAGTTCGCGCCCAGCAATCACAGTTGGAACACGGATCTACGCGCGGATAATATATACATATATTCGCGATATTTATTGGTTTATGGTGCAATTTGATACAAACAGTGATTTATTAACAAAAATACATTATTTATGTTGCGTTTATTTGAGAAATGT